>DWLR01003924.1:0-12788 GCA_018246295.1 Papilio alexanor hazarajatica
TGTGCCGGGGTCGGTAGGACCGGTAACTAGCTAACAACGAGCTTATAATAATCGACGACTTATGAAATGAACGTGGAAAATGAAATAAAAGGAATCAGTAATATAAAATAAATACGGAGAAATAAATGTGTACTATTTTTAAGAAGAAGGACAAAAAGTATTTAATATATTCTGTATTAAAGAAATTATTCTTCACTTATCTATATCCTTTTCCTTAAAATACTACACATTTTTGTTACTCATTATTTATTTTGTAGTATTTTTCCTTTTTTTTATTTTCCATTGGTATTTCTTTTTTGCTTCAACAATGTGACAAAATAGTGGACATATTCCAGTTTGATATAAAAAGAGCGGCAACTGAATTGTTCATGAAGTTTAGTACATTTCGTTTTATATATTTTTGTATAATATTTAGTACAATTGAACTAAAATATAGTAAGACACTACCATATATGATAATACGAGTAACCTTAATTATATTTGATGCCACATCCAAAATATATACGTACATCCTTCGTAGTTAATACTATCACAAGTTTAATCAGCTCTAAGCTTTCTAATTTGCACTCGTCCACAGCCGATTGCTTCGGATTCAATAGATCACTCGAGGCATATTTGGATCAGTCGAACTCATAATGTCAAAACAATACTCTTATCTACTCAATTTTTTATCTACATAACCTAGAGACTACAGTACGTTTCTGTTTTTTTTATAAGACCTCCTGTAAACGAATATTAACAATTACCTATATACGAGTTGCTAGTTTTTTCATAAGATAGGCGTAAAAAACCCTCACGGATAAAGGAAAAAAGGATGGATAATGGATCAGATAGATGGAAATATTTAAATGTACCAATAGTCGAAAACCATTAAGGCATAAAGCGAAAGAGATGAGTTAGAAATATGTATAGAAATGCTCATTCCCGTCATTCTAGCAACTGATATAGAAGATTCCAGAAAGACTAAGAAAGGTTCGGCGTAAAAAAGAGTATTTTAAGACTCACTTCTATTAGTGCCACTCACTAAACAGATGTCAAAGCTATGGACTCTCATAGGATTGATCATATTAATCAATGCAAAGTTAATAAACGCTCCATAAAACCCGAAACACAACTCAATACATTACTTGTGATGGATGGAAGTTCGTGCGCTGCCCAGTCGGGGCCATAACTTTCCTCGGAGTATCGAGCAAAAAATACGAATTTGCAAACATATAAAGAAATTGAAAGGTACCGTCCGAGAGAGATGCTATCTCAAAATTATTCCCAATTTCACCATTTTGCGTCCACCTCCGCAAATCTTTTATTTTAAATGCTTTTTTATTGTATTTTATTTGCTGCGACGGCCGTCGGTGGACCGAGCCCCATAAATTATAGTTCGGTAGCCCTCTTAAAGGGGTTTTCGATATATTTTTTGTGTTATTTTTGTTTAGCCCGCTGAAGAATTTATGTCCCGGTCTTACTTAGTGGCGGTCAGTCGGCTTGTCGAGACGGCAAAATGGTTTCCACTTGCGTATCGCGGACCCGAATGTTTATACTTGTGTACGTAGCTTCACGATTCCGATTAGTTACGGAATGAACAAAGTTCCATAAAAAGTTAGTCACTTGCAATTCTTTCATTCTCTTAATTTTTTTTATTTATTTAAGACCTGTCCCGATGTACTTTTTTTTCTATAAAACATTACTACTAACTTCACAACATATCAGTAGTAGAGTCCGTAGCAACATCTGTTGCACGAGTGGCCCGCTCAAACGATGAAATATGGTATTTGGTAGACCTCACAGAAGACAGGCGTGAAGTAGAAGTATTCTGCGTTGTCTGAGGAGTGCGGTTTTTTTTTGTTTTTTTTTGTGACTGATATGCCACTGTTTGCCTTGAGGAGGCATTTCCAGTTACGCCGGGCTTGAGGCGGCAGAGCATTGAAGGCGCCTAGCCTAAGCCTCGTTAAGAGTAATTAAGCTCGAGGGCTCCCTCGGGAGCCTCGGCTACTATATTATTATGACCGGATTGGACGACTACGGTGACGGAGGCTAATTTTAATCCTTTTCCCCTTCCTACCGTTTTCTATAAGCAAAAGGTGGGAAGGGAAAGAGTATTTGACGGGGAAGGATATAGATAGGAGAATGTCCATTTTTTCTGTTTAACTCCTCCTCTGTTTATAAAGGTAGGCAACTTATCTGCAACTCGCAAATGCTTGTAGCAAATGCCTACGAGTAGCGGTCACTTAGGTAACCGCTTGCTCGTTTGCCACCTTCTGGTATAAAAAAAACACTGACACAATCTTATGTGTAGGTAAAGCAATACTTCATAATACTTCGCGAAACTCGTCTTTACGACTGAATATGAACCCCGGTCCCTTCCTACTCTCATTCAGTGGAGTGTTTTTTTTTCTTCTTACAAGAGATTATATGACCCACGGTCATTTCTCAAACTATTTAATTAGTTTATTATAAAAAAAATATAATAGAAAATATCTGATTAGATTAACGCAAAGTCTGTTCACTTTAATCAAGGATCTCTCAGACCTATGTATAGTCTGAAAATGGTATGGCAGACAAAACGGATTCCGAATACTGGCAATTGGAATAGTTTTCATCTTTTTTATCTCATTTCGAGCGTGGACGGCATCCTAACGGTATTCACCACGAGACATAACTTTAGGGCGGACCGAGCGAAACTTTTTATGTTATTTTTCCTTTGACCTCAGTCGGTCGCCTTCTAAAAATGCAACGGATAGTTACCGTTCTATACTCAACGTGTTTAGTTCCGAAAAGTAACCGTAAATTAAAAAAAAAAACACCCGGCTTAGGAGTATTCCATTTCCTTCTCAAAACGTGACTTAAACAAGTTCGACACTAACCTTAACGACGATACCAAAAACATATTTGACATTGAAGACTTATTTAAAATGTTCACTATATCAACGGCACATATTAGGGATTGATATGAAATTGTAATTAGGTACGTTCAATAAATCAAAAAATGTCCACGATTACCTTGTTAATTAGGCATGTTAAACAGAATTTTAAGTAACTTTTATCGTCACAGCCAGAATTACTACAAAAACTTTACTGGCAACTCTAATTGCGTTCAACGCCGGCCAAAATTAAAAAGAAAAGTCGCACCGCAAGAATCCCGCCTATTTTTAAAAATGGAACCCGACGATGATTCGCCTAATTAATAAACCAATCACGTACACTCGAGACGCGGCAGCGAGGCGCGGCGGACGTGCGGGCGCGGGGGATGAACGCTCGGAAATTCGAATACTATATTTTTTTCTGCAACCGAAGCATCATGATGTTACTTGTAATTGGCTTGACGGCCGATGACGATGAATTTAGTATCAAATTAATTACCAATGGCTTAAACATCGCTTAGCTAAGAGTTAACAACACAAAAACAATACTATGAGACTACAAGTATAAATAGATCATTAGAAGATACCTTTGCACACGCATCAGTTCATTATTACCTTAAAAATTACGAGGCAAAAAATAAATTTAAAGTAGTAATCGTTCCTACCTAATCAATCTAGGAATTAGAAAAATTACACGGGACTTGGGTTTGATTCTTAGAATGTTGTATTAGAATGCCGCGAAGTATCTGACACCGGCACAACGATACGTTTCTTTTTTCTAAACACAGCGCGTGGATGACTCTGATGTAACCAACAAAAGGCATCTTTAATATTACAACGAAAAATTATGTCAAAAACTTTAAGAGCGTTCCTTGATTTTGTGGCGAAACGAAAAAAAAAAATATCATTTATCAAATAAATGCATTCCCGGTTATGTCCTTGCTCAGCGTGATTACAAAAAATGAGTTGAATAATAAATGCATCGGTTGGCAACACTGGGGCCGAGGGAAGCCGACGCGAGGCGAAGGAGGGCGAAGATTAGCCGGAGCGCGCGCTTTTTGCTTGCATCAATCGATGCGCCCGAGCATTCGCACGATGAATAATTCAAAAATTGACATGAAATGGCGTATGGTACTTTTTTTTTAAATGAAAGGTGCCCGATTGAGGACTGTAACCGCCTGACGAATTCATTGCTCAACGGCTTTTTGCGTTCAATAATTGCTGTATTTACTTTATAGGTTATGAAATCAAATATAAACATTATTATTTTCAAAAAAAAAAATACACCACAAAGATAAGTTTAGAGTGCAATCGCTATCCGATTAATTTATTCAGTTCAACACGTCTCAAATGTGACAGGACTTCAGCCTGTCGCCGTATAACGAGAGCAGACATTAAACACTTTGTAAGCCGTATTGCTATTTATATATCATTTGACCAATAAATTGATCGATCTTATATTTCTTAAATCGGTTCTTTTATTGATCTCAAGGTTGAGATCAATAAAAGAACCTCACTTTTCTATCTTTATTGTTATTATTAAACAAAATCAAATATAAATTACTATTTAAAAAGCTTATACATTAAATGTATTCAGACTTAGTTTTAATTCCTAAATTAATTCTACGTCCAACTCTTTTTTTCTCATTCTTCTTATGATATAATCTATATGTAGTTACAAATATCTAGAATTCAGACAATCTTCAGTTGGTACAGTTGAAAAAAAAATGTAATTAATGCGCGTAATGCTGTTAATGATGCAACGAAAACTTGCCGCCATTTCCAAGTATAAGTAATCTCGCCATTTTGAATTCTGGATGCGATTGGCCAAAACTTCTTTGGTGTGTCTCGATTAAATGACTTTATCTTACAAGTGTCAGTGACATCTCGACATTATGGTTATGATGTTTTTCGACAACCCTCCATTAGTGGTGTATACAAAAAAGATATTTGTAAAAACTCTCAAATGAATTTAATATAACCGGTGTAGGTAAAGATATTGATTGCTTTGTGGTTTTCAATGAAATTGTTAAGCTACGAAAGTATACGAGGAGAAAAAACAAGAAGAAAGTGTTTCTTTTTTGTTTTTAAAAAAGATTAAAAAAATTGATATCTTATTCCTTTTTTACGAATAGTTTTGTATTGTCCTTGTTCTAAGCATTTTTTATTTGTTATTAAGAAAACTGGAGTTCCGACTTTATAACGTTCTGTTTTACAACTCATTCCAAATCTTAAAGAGTATATCTGCTCAAAACCAAAAATGCTGAAAACCCCGCTTTTTCACAATACAACAAGTCCATGTAAAAATAACGTAGTCGGGAGTTTAAAAATACAAATCCTAGATAGAAGCGCAATATTCACTTATATATCAGGACAGATCTTTGTAACGTTCATAACAACATGGTATTAGCTTGAAACCCCAATAGCCTAATGGTTATGGGTACAGTCTACCGATCATGAGGTCATGGGTTCAAATCCCGCCATTCGATTATTGTCGTGAACCATATCCTAGCTTAAGCTTTTAAGCTTAGTTGGAATAGTTACAAGGACTATTGGGAAATGATTTTCAATAATCTACTTATATTAAAAAAAAGCTATGAAACCTCACTCTTCAAAATTGGT
The DNA here is from genome assembly GCA_018246295.1 of Papilio alexanor hazarajatica. Taxonomy (NCBI): domain Eukaryota; kingdom Metazoa; phylum Arthropoda; class Insecta; order Lepidoptera; family Papilionidae; genus Papilio; species Papilio alexanor. Next base: position 5,481 of record DWLR01003924.1, read on the forward strand.
CAAACAGTTCTGGGCCAGTCGGATAAAAAGATGAGAAAATATATTCTATGAGTTAACCAAGCAAAAAGATACTCACTTGTACGATGTAAAAGACATGTTGGTTTCAACACACGGCTGATCTTCCACCGCTCCACTGGTCGTCAGCATGAGGGTGTTCATTCGTGTTGGCCTTACACGCACAATATATCGACTATCGATACACCGTCGCTACAGCACTAGTTTATCAAAGTCCATTGAAAATGCGTCAAATTATCGCGGCAACACATTATGTACGTACGTCACACCACTAGCGCTGTTTTCCCCTTTTTTCAATTCTGAAAGAAAAAAAAACACGTCTTGTTATTATATTTTTTAATGTTAAATAAATTCTTCTTCGTGTTTTTTGTACAGGGTCGACGTCTGCCTAATCTAAAAACAAACTCACTTTTGACAATAGAATACTAAATTTGTTCTCGTCTCTCTTAATTTAATCTATCTAAATTATCATATATATTATATCATAATCTATCATATATTATATCATAATCTAAATTCCTAAAATCTCTAGAATTTATAACACAAAGTATTTTTAATTTGTTTAAAAAATATGTAAAATTATTGAAAATATGACCCTGCCTTATTTAACAAAGTTGCAACCGAATAATGTGGCTTTCTTATGATAAAACAACTATCGTAAATCCTTCAGTCGTTTTGAATTTCACTATTTTGTAATGCGTAAACTATGAATAAAATAAAAAACAAACAAATCATTCTTCTTTTCAATATCAAAAAGCTTACGACTTAACGGTTAGTGTAGATAAAAAGCATACTTACGTCCTATAACGTTAAACGGACTTCATAAATATTTTAATGATCATGTACCTGTAGTATTATAGAAAACCTATTTACACATTTTTTCTTTATGCAATGTAACTGGTCAATGATAATAATTTAACATAACTCTATGCTGTATTAAAAAAAAAACAAATAAATATATGGTAGTGGAATAAATATCGTTACTCGCGTTAACTTATTAATTTTAATGTACTCTTAAACATATGTTCATCGGTTATTTAAATTAATAAGGCGAAGAAAATATAAAAAACTGTACAAGACACAGCAGTTGCCGTATACGGAAAAAGCAATGGCTCTTCACAACTGTACCTGTAAGTCTATGATAATTAGAAGTTTGTAATTGGCTAAATTAAATTAAATAAATAAGCTTTTTCACACATATAGAGGGCTCGATAGAGATTACGAATTTCCAATTGGCATGGTTCTAAAATGCCTGTCATGTGTTAAATTATTTAAATATCAAATTCAACGTCATAAAAATGAAATAATGACTTTTACACATGAAATTCCACGTCTTTCTAATCAAATTTAGGACTTTTACAAAACCATGCTTATGATTTCATTCAACATTATATCAGCGAATAGATTGTTGCCTTTCTTTCCTATTCTCAACAAATTCTTGCATGAGCACTATTTCATTCATACATTATTATTCTATGCAATATGAATTAATGGATTATATATTTTACTTACAAACTTACAACTTAGTATTTTCTTCTCCTAAAATCATATTTCATTTGGCGAATATATGAGTGGACAATGCTTAATTATCTACGAAATCTAAGCTGCCTGTGATATGGTATGTGGTATTTCTGAACATTATCCTTGTGTATAGCGTATCGTATGAGAAACTAAAGACATGATAAAACTATTATACTTATATGAGTTTAATTGCATACTTAAAATGTTATTAGACTTAGTCTCCATCCTGCAGTTTATCCACCAATGCTTAACCGTTTCTGAACATGTTTCTCAATATCATTATCACGAGGCTTTTATAATAGAACATTGTAAATGACCTAGGGACCTTAACAATCAGAAGAGTTGTAGATGATTTGCCAGCCTTCATAATGAAAATGGGGAGTGGATAAGAAAAAGTGAATGAAACAAATAATATGACAAGGGAAAAACAAGGGACACCTAAATCGTGAAAAGCATTCAAGCCGTTTCAACTACCTGAATGTACGTCCTCACTCTCTCATTACTCTAATTGTGATTCAGTCGGATACAAAAGAAGAGGTCTATGACCAAAAAACTTAGACGAATCAAAAGTAACTATAAACGATTTCTAATCACGCCGTATTTGTATAAAGTCGTGGAACTATCCTAATCGAAAAGGGAGGCAGAGCTACTCCTACTTGTGACTCTACTAGGGCAGGGGTCGGCAACCTTTTGAGTGAAGAGTCAAAAATTACAATTGACAAAATTTCAAAGTTTTTAAAGAGCCACAATTTTTTTCTTGTCTTCAATAAATAGTACTTGCATAAATAAAGTTTTTAAAACAAAAAAAAAATAATCTGTTTATTCATTAAAAAATATCTATAAAATATCTAGATACAGAAATGATGCTTAATCCTCATTAATATATTCAGATCGATTTTTAAATGTTTTTTTTTTATGAAATAAATAATATTTGCGAATGAAACTAAAGAGCCGCAGCGTCATATAAAAGCCGCATGTGGCTTGCGAGCCGCAGATTGCCGACCCATGTACTAGGGTATTGTAATGTGGATAACATCTATGCCAGTCCTAATTAGATTTACAATAATCTATGTAAATAAAAAATCAATTTTACGTTTATTTTCTATGCTAAAACGATTGATTATGTTGTGATGAAACTTTGATAGGATGTTCTGAAGACGCCTGCGAGGATTTCAAGCTGAAAAAATTTATACGTATATAAATTTTTTTTTCTAATGATTTTGCACTATGTTTTGATGCTATTTTGACTTTTTAGATTTTTATACTTCACGTGGCATAACAACGCAAGCCGGGTTCAGTCAGTTTATTAAAATTTATCGCTTCGTATAAGTTATGACACATTTAAAAAGAATGCCAGTTAAAAACTTATACTTCTCGTTTTTGTGAATGCTACTTTTAGGGGATATATTCCACAAGAAATTTAATATTTTTAAAATGATACAGCTGTCAAGAGAGAGATGCGACCTTTTGAGGAAAAGCAGGCCTGATTGAAGCGCCAAAAGTAAGGACGGCTACAAATAAGGAATACGTCGCCAAAAAGGATCAATATGTTTTACGATATTTTTATTTACACGGCAATTACATGAAATTAGCAGCTGAATATTTAATTTACTTTTACTAGAACATGTTAAATTAAACATTTTTTTCTTGTGCATATACATTCCTGATGAGAAAAAATGGCAGGTTAATAGTTAATAGTTTATTAATTAATAATATGTAAAAGTATCCAATACAAACATCCCTTACTATAGAAAAACATCCCTTACTATAAACAAACAAACAAACAAAATGTAGTTACCAATTATTAATGCACACGTAGACCTCTACTAAATATTAATATAAACACATGTAGATATGATTTTAATAATAAAAATCCAAAACTATCTCAATCCTAGAATGCAGAAGATGTCGTTTCTTAGAATTAAATATCAGATGACATTTTATACGATCTACCAATTAAATGTAGGAAATGATAAAATTAAATTTCCATTAAAAGTAGAGTGAAGGTTCTCTTGTTTTCCAAAAGCAGCTTATGAAAATATATTTTACATTATGTATAGTAAGTTATTCACGCAGTTCGAATAATATGTATGTATATATGTCATGTATGTTTCTATATTTGTCATCCGGATTCGTTAACGATTCACTAATTCAATCGGCTATAGTATTTAAAAAATAGCAAGAGGACATCAATCCACATTTTTCTTGATTACGCATATTGTTGACATAATCATGAAAAACGATTGAGTGAGTTCTATTGTTCTTTTCAACTCGTTGCGAAAACTTTTAATTATTGTTTTTTTTAATCTTAACGTCATCATTGCTTTTTAAGGTATGTTTTGATTTCTTCTTGAGCTTAGATACTAAAATCTGTGTAGACGTTTACGTCAGGATTAAGGTTCGAGCTTGAGTGTATAACGTTTAACATTTTCGAAAAAGTATTCTATCAATACTATAATCAATTAATTGGACATTTCTGTTCGTCAATCCATTCTCAAAAACTTGTTATGATTTCATCCGTTCTAATCTAACATATATCTGGTAGTGGTCTCGGGCCGCATCAGATCTGAGATACGAAAGCCCGTTCTGCGGCGGGAACCGGCCCCGCGGCCATATTGAATCTGATTGACAGCTGTCAATGTTGGCGGCACTGCGACGCGTCGCCGCGCCTGCGTAGTGTGCGCTACAAGCGCGCCACTAATTCCTTAACAAAAAATATAGTAGCGTTAAAAATAAAAGAGTTAATATGGAGACGCGTACATGTATCGCTTCTTGAACAAAAAAAAAGGGAAATAATTATCACTAACCATGTTATTACGCGTTTCTACAGAAACAAAAAAAAAACAGAACCAGTCGTAATAGTCATAGGTAAAAAAAATTACTCTCTGGTGTATTTTCATTTAACTGGCACAGATAATGATTCACAGATAAAAAGGAAGTAAAACCTAGATATGATAGTCTAACAAGCACAATTCTGCCTACTCCCCCTTTGATACTTATTGTGCATAATATCATGGTTTGAAATAGTTTTAATTATTTCACCTACACTGAAAATAAATTAAGGACTCGGGACGTCGCAAAGGTGTAAAACAGATTTTATATTTCCTAAAGGTTTGCAACGCTAAAAAAAAACACCTATCTATTGGCATTATAGTGTAAGTGTATCTATTCAGTGTAGCCTTCATTGGTGGAGTCTCATATAGACTCGAAAAAGGTTTAACCTTCATTCTTAGGAGATTGCTATTACAGCCAAAAATATTAGTGTGTAAAACCATTTTACAATTTCCGATTTCGAATTGTAGATTTCAAATTACATTGCAACCATTCCTCGTCATTATTAAATGCAGCGTTAAATTTACCATCAGCAAAAATAGCGCAGGTGTGCCCTTCACAATATCTACCATCAAATCTATAATTTTCTAACCGCAGTTGACTATAAAGCTAGCAGGAAAACCGCCCAATAATTCATTAACTTTACTATTACTATAAATCTTGTTTTACGATCAACGTGACGTCATAGGAACGTGTCAATTTAGCATTAAGTGAAGTGCGTTAAGCTAGAGTACAGTCGGCAAATAAGTTTTTTTCCATAGCAACATATACACTCAGATTAAATACCTTCGAAAAATTACAATACACGCAAACTTTTCTATTCATCATTACATTTTACCATTATGTCAAATTTTTTACCTTCACATTATGTCTGAAATATACATGAAAAAAACTAAAGACAACTTTGAATCAAAATAACGAAAATAATATTTTCCTACATTTTATGTAAATTATCGTAAACCAGAACCCATCCATTTATGTGGTAAAAAACTGCACTGTAGGTATATATTGTAACCAAGCATTGATGTATAATATTGCAATATCAGATAAGAATAAAAAGTGTAAGTATTTCTACTTCACGCCATTCTTTAAGGGGACTTCCCCACGGGTCAAGTAATGCACTTCTCTTGCTAGCTCTATACTTACGCAGCATATACCGAAGCCCAATACGTAAAGAGAGCACAAAAATACTGGTGATATCAATCAGAATGATATAACGGTCTATTTGTCTTACCATTATAACTTTTTTGCAAAAGCTACGTATTATTACAACTTTATAATTCACTACCAACTCGCCCCAGCTTCCCTCGGATAGATAGGCAAAAAGTAGCCTATGTTACTCGCTGATAAAAAAGCTTTCTTCGGGTGAAATATTTTTTTTTTATTTCTATTTATAATATTATTATAGATAAGCGCACTGTCGTACCGACAAATTTAACCTAGTCCTAATTCTCGCGTTCAGAATCTGGCAACACCAGTGATATCCGATTATGACAGGCGGTGGTAACGCCTAAATGTTTTCTCTATTAGTAACCGTTGCATAAGACTTAGATATATTGGGTAACAGTTTCACGCGGCTAAGGCTGTGCCCGAAACAATGATAGACGGTGTCGAGTTTTGCCTAACCGAAGGACGTAGTCGATTTATATAAATATATTATATTAAGGTATAAGATATATGTGTGTGTATGTAAAAATAAATCCATGGCAACGTCCGAATTTGATTAGCAAAAAGCAGAATTTCATTTGTTAATGGAAATTTGAAGTTTAACAACATATATCTGAAAAGAGTAACATCAAAGGTAGCCATAACAGAAGACATTATTAAACGTTAACGTTGAAAACTAAAAAATACTTAATTAATTATTAATTACATATAAAAATTTGAAAAAATACTATTATTTATAATACAAAATAATAGCAATTACTTGTGCACTATAATTAGTATACTTGTGTACTATAATCGCTATATTTGTTAGTTAATAGTTGTTTTTTTATACAATGCCGTACAAGCGAATGATTGGATGGATACTTTTTCATAGTTCACTTCCTAGTATCAACAACGATAGGTTTGACACCTGCTATGTCCAATGCAGTAGCTTATACAAAAAGTTTTATCTGCTTAATACTAATTGCAATAATATACCTTACTTTTCGTAATGTTCCGAAAGAATGCTCTAAACATTGCCTGTATTGATAGCGTTAACTTTTTAGATCAGTATAAACTTTAGTAATGGATCAGGCAGATAAAACATCTTGAACTAAACGCCCGTATTTTATTACTGAATACTGGTGCACTGGCACCAAAGAATGTGATTTCGTGGTATTTTTATAGACGACATATGTATTACTCTGAAAATTGTTTAGCTCTCTAGTAACGTCCGGACCGAAACGTCGATCGAATTGTGGTATTTTCGACCGAAAGTCGGATCGAAAATACCACAAAAATCTCGAAAAATGAGGTAGCGCCTCGTTTCTATGGCTCAGTAAAGCCGTTTAGGCTACTTGAGGTCAAGATCAAGTAGAAAGATCCATATACATACATACGCGCGAAAAAATTACTTCCCTTCTGGGTCAGTAAAATACAATCAGAAAAATACAATTACTTCCCGCTGGTATACTGTTAAGTTCTGTTAGAAACTTCCAGCGACCAGCTGCCTGCTTCATAGCCCTAAAAATATATCTACGCTAATAATATGGTTACCTAAATAGAAGCAATAAAAAATATTTAGCAATTTTGAAACTTTATTGAACTACGCCGGTAACTTGGAAATACTTTATTTGATTATATAATTAGATCAAAGGTAACATCCTCGGCGTTGTATTTAGATAACCCTAACCCGATCGCTATTCGGCAGGTGTGAAACGGACACTATGTGGTCATATATTTAAAAATACTACCCTCACTTATATCCAGTAATAAAAACATTTCACTGTTTTG
>DWLR01003925.1:0-12788 GCA_018246295.1 Papilio alexanor hazarajatica
TGGTGTTGCGGATGTCCATGGGCGTCGGTTCACTTAATGTTGGGCGACCCGCTGCTCGTTTGCCTCCCTTATTCTATGGACTTTGGCGAACCTCAGTTATTATCTTCCACCCTAGGCACGTGTCTACATTGGTCCTAGGGATTATGTAGGCACTTGTCTAGTTCAAAATAAAGGAGAATTACTTGTCTATCTATAATGCATAAACATTAAAAGTATTGATAAATTATTAGAAATAGTTGTAATGCATATTATTTACATGTATTGATTATATTATAAATTGATTTATATATGGAAGGAAATGCGTTTACACAGATAAACCGCTGCCTTATCGTCTTTTGTATTTGTAAATTTATTATGTATACTTTATATGTAATCAAAATACGTAAAATAAATAGGGGACAACACTGGCTCATTAGAAACAGCTAAGGCTACTTCATGAGCCAGGAAACTTACCTTGTAACTTGATTTTATTTTGTCAATAGACGTTTTATTATTATAATTACCTACCCAAATGTACTTAGCTGCTATATCAAAGGGAGAGTTCAATAATTGATTACGATTGCCGATAGATACGGATGGTGTGATCAAAAGTACAACTCACTGAACCGCCAGTGATGCTGAAGTCGATGCCCTTGCGATTTCTGTAGCCGCAGCCCTTCAGGTTCTTGGTGTCGGGCTCCGGCGGCGGCTGCGGCGGCTTTGGGTTCTTGCAACACCGCTCCACGCTCTCCTGGCACTCGTCCTCGCCGAACCTAAAATTATTAATATACTCGAGCCGGTGAGGCTAACGACTCAATTAAAACTGTATGCACAGTCTATTAATAATCGTTTCGCAAAATTAATCTACAAATCCATTAAACCCAAACAGGGCTTAAGTTTACAACTATTAAATTTCCAATATATCTTCCGGCACTGAAGGTTCAATAACAGTCAAAATTAAATGACACCTCTCTTGCGAATGTCCCCAACAAAAGATTTTTTTTTTAAATTTAAGTGGAATAAAAAGTAGATAGGGATTTGCCCTATTCCGTACAATTTCGCGACGTTGTCTATATTCAGGAGTACAATGCTTTTTTGTATGTTTAATCCGTCATCCTAGGTGGGCAATAGAAGCAACAACGTCAGGGGACGCAACGTGAAATTGTCAAATAGTCATTTTCTTTAGTCGTGGCCTACGTTGCGCAGACGCGAAAGCTAACCGGAACTGAAGCGAAGCGTAACGCCTATAGGGCAAGGAAAGCAAAGTTTGCATCATATTAGATTCGGTTTCGGGTAGTGAACCCGTCTGCGAAACGGTTCGCCGGAACGAATCAAATTCATGACAGTATCGTATCGAACTTCCGTTCCGGTTAGCTTTCGCGGCTGTGTGATACAAGCGTAATTATTGTTCGCATCATATCGCGTTCGCTTCTAAGACAACGTCTTAGTCAGTATATCGTCATGATGAGTAAATGACGTCACTTAACCTTATATCCAGCTGGAAGGCGCCCGTGACGGTCGAGTTGTACGCATCGACGGCATTCAGATCCGCATCGCACAGGTAATAAGGCACACATTTACATGCGTCGCCGTTACTGTCAACGAACGTAGAAGTACTATCGGTGGGTTTTACGGTAATCTGGAAGGAATATTACACAATCTGTAGTCATCTAATTAGAATTGACTGCAGGTGGAAAACAAGCAAGCGATCACCTAATACTAAGTGATCGCTACCTGTAGGCAATAGGTCAATGAGTTGCAGATGCGCTGCTTCAAAACCTTAGAATTATTGTGCGTTGTGATCAATATCTATTATATCAACTTACATCTTCTAGGCCTGGGGCCTTCTTTGTCGTCGGTGGTGTCCCAAACACATCTATTAAGATGTCCGGCTTGATAGTCACCTGGGGATACGCCAGGGCTGAACCCAGGACCAAGAGATATACCAACATTGTTGTTCTGCAGACAATAAATGTTGAATTTACATGTTAAATGTTCAGTGTAAACTTTAAATGAATTGATAGAAAAATTTGATATACAAAAGACCGATTTTTGATTTACTCCCGTGTCCCTTACACATCAATTTTACTTTTCACTACTCTTCGTACGCCTTTATACAGCGAGCGACCAAGACATGAGTACTATATTCGTTAGTCGTAATACATTTTATAAGGTAAACTTTTTGTTCACTATACAAGCCAAAACAAAATCAACCGGAATCAAGAGAAGGAAAACCGGTAAATAGATAAAATATGTCCTACACTATAAATGACAGGATATATCCTGTTTTACTGACGATTAAGACATTGTTTGAATCAAATTATATTTACAGATGATTTAATTTTAAATCACTCCACGACATTGCGCCTATTACGCAAGTTCGTGGTAATGCAAACGATACTAATTTATAATGTTGCATAATTTTAACAAGCAATCTTAAGTATAGGTTCCTTTGTACTTATTTATATCCTTCATCGTGTTATCGACCTATTGAGATTATAAACTAAGTTTACAATCTCACATATTTTAAACTGACAGCTAATTTCTAAACGAAAAGGTATAATTCATAGTTTGACGTAGGTGTTTTTAGTCAAACGCAACAAATCTATACTTTCTTTGATAAACATCTTTATAAAATAATTTTTAAGCATATACATAACAACCTCCAACCTCCCCGGTAATATCCAACCTCACCTGTAATATTATATTCCATTCTAACTTAAATGTTAAGTTCACAATTTGAACGACTTGATTGATGTCACACGTAATATTGTAAAACATTCGATTAGCTCATAACGAGTTGACAGTTTATTATATACCTAGTCCGGTTATAAATTTCCGAAGTCCAAAATCGATTGGTGACATTAACATTTTTAAAGACTATCTGCAAGTTTACGATCATATTTTAGTAATTGTCTGGTTTTCCTAGTTATTTCAACTCTATCTCCGTGACATTTGACCTTGTATCGAAATCATAAATTATCAGCCGCGTAAAAAAAGAATCAACATTTATAATGCCGAAAATATCTTTTTAAATAACTTAATATGATAGAAAATAATAATAATATTCTATATCGGTGAAACAGGCGTAAAGAGAAACAGTACTAGTTGAGATAATCATTTTATTAAATTTCATTTATTTGTTATTTTTATTCGATAGGCGGAGAGAATACAAGAGTATAGTGTTGTGAATAGAAAGGACTGAAGTTTTATTATGCTTTGCTATTTTGAATATAAACTATAGTAAAAAAAAATCACAAATCAAACATGGCCAACAACGTAAAAGATATTCGAATAATTATGATTGAGAATAAGATTTAAACGAAAATAATTCTACAACTTTTTTTTTTCATTTAAAAAAAGTCTCAAAATTATGTTTTCTAAAAAATAGAAATATAATTAAATAAATAATAAAATATTTCTATAGCTACGTTCATCAAAGCGTTTATCAGTCTGTCAAAACAATTACTGATTTCGCGCTCAAATGTTTCCTTTAGAACAAAGAGAATATAAGTGGTTTAGAGGATAAATCAGTTGACTTTTTATTTTTCTTATGATAGTTATGGCTTATGAAAAAGATTTATGTTTTACAGCCACCGGCACTTTCATATTTCATATGCTTACAATTATTAATACTTTTAAATCTAAAATATCTTTGTAATAAGTCCATTAATTTCCATAAATTTAATCGACGAGGTAAATAATAGGCTGAGGCGACATATCTGTTTTTAAACTGAAGGATATATCATTGTACGACTAAAACAATCACACGTAGTAAATTTATGTGGTTATTCATTGATAATTAATTCTTTAAGTAATTAAAATAATCTGGCCTCCGTAACCTAGAGGTTCAAATTCCCTTTATCTACGCTGTAAGAGTTAAAATACGTGACAGTTTTATTTATGTCTCGCGATATTAATATGATTCACTGCACAATAGTTGAGCCCGATGACGTCACTTTTTTTTTTCGAAGATTTTATGGCCTGGGATGACGTCACAGGACGTGCTGTACAGTGTACAGAAAGGTTTGCATCGTGAATTAATCTAATGAGACGACAATCACAGTATAGCTTCATCGCTTCCTGTAATAAAATACGCAATCGGGATGGTAGGACACGCGCACAAGCAGGGTTCGCTCGAGACGCCTAAAGCAAAGGGTTCCAAAGCGCCAAAATACTAATAGCTACATAGCGAGTGTGTCATTAGGTGCTCTTTCGGGACCTTTTTTGAACCATTGGAGATTGAAAACTAGAGTTGGCAATAAAAGCAAATCTTATCAGACACGGATTATTGAACAAAATCTATATCGTATTATTATTTATGTTCGAAGTAAAGTTTCCGCCTCACCAAATATAGGATTGCAATAATTCTTCTGCATTAGCGGAAACATACAAACCAACATTAGGTATACTAGATTAAAAGTCTCTGTCCATTTAAGACCAACCTTGTCTTTAAAAATAAACAGGACAAAGCTTGAGGACTTAAGTGCATTTGACCAAAACGAGTACATAGGCCTTGAGCATACAATGATATTTCCTTTAGCAAATCCATGCTAATCAATACGAAAGTAATTTTGTTACAATCTTCACGTATAAACAACAGAACCAAATTGGAAGAACGGGTAAAAAAAATCCAAATTTCAAGTCTCAAAAACATCATGGGTTTCAAAAGGGTTAAAGGTTTTAGTAACCCATTAACTCTTAAATTAGTACTTACTTTTAAGGTAAATACTACAATGGCGCTAGTTTCTACGGTTTATACACTGACTGGTATTGGAATCGATAATGTCATCTTAGAAGGGCATTCTTAGATTAAATCTGGTCTGGAAGTTTTTAATGTTAATGTTATTAGGTCGAAAACACTAACAATAAAAACTCATTAACACAATCAACGTTCGTTTTAATTTAAAATAAAATCATAAAAATAAAATAAGTGTGAATGAAACCTCAATAAACACAAATGAAATTGATTTCGTAATGGCTGTATGACATTGACCTTTTTCATGTGATAAGGAAAATAATAAAAAAAAATAGAAGCCTGTCAATAAATTTGAGCGTGAAATATGCAACATAAAACCACACCTCTTATAAAACGTTTAATTTAATTTACAGTAAATTTCATGCATTTGTTGTGTATTAAGTTATACCGTTAGAAGGAAAACATAGGAAAATACAAAGAATAATAAAGGTTTTTTTTTTGTCAAAGAAGGTTTAACATCTGAGGCTATCGTAATAAGTCTTTATTGAGATTAATTGTTAACTATATCATAGATCAAACTTGACTACTGAGCCAAAGGCGTTTTTTAAAACACGCCTTAAAAGTTTTAGATAATAATCTAACCTAAAATAATTTCAAAAATTTCTAAGAATTGAGTTTATGTTTTATCAATTAGTGTTCAATGTTTTATCAGTTTTATTATGAATTAATTTGAGAGTCGTTTTGTTTAATTTTGGAATTAATTTGCGAATAAATTTTTGATTGATTTTTACGCAAAATATAATGATTACCAAAAACTTTATATATATATAATTATTCTTATATCATTATTATATTATATAATAATTATTCGTATTATAGTGGATAAGCGGATGGATGATATTTTCACGACACAAAATCTCACTATTTTTATTTTCTTGCGTGTAAAATATTAATCACCTCGATCATTAAAACACGTCACAAGTAATCACTACACACGCTGTTCCAAATTAAGACCTGAATTTTGTAAACAAAAAGTACCTACATTACATCTCCACTTTTTTCAAAGTTTGGGTATCTATTTTGAACAGCATATTGAATTGCAACCTTAATGTATTTTAATACGGTTTTCACCAACAGGAGTGATTCATGATGAAGATTTAGGTTTAATTACATTAAACACATTAAATGTCTGTGTCAATTGGCTAGAATATGACTACGACTGATAAGGAAAGAGGACGTAGTAGACTGGTACGACAATTAGGACAAAAAAAGTGTACAAGCTCTGCCGTACACAAACTTTTTTTGTCGTAATTGTGCAACCCGTGCGAAGCCGGAGTCGATCGCATGTATCTCGCATATATATTAAAATCAATGTTTATAAGTACGTTTGTCCTCTATGCGTTAATAAACCATTGAACAGATAGTGATGTAATTTTGGTAGGGTTTTCTGAGGACGTTCGTAAGGTGTTTGTGATCCTAAATAATGTAGTCGATAAAAATAAAACTTTTTTTCGTTATTTATGAAACTTTTGGCACTAGATATTTTTGCTTTGAGACTATTTTGACTTTTTAGATATTTTTACTTTACGTGGCATTGCAACACATGCCGGGTGCGGCGAGTATCGTATAAAAACCAAGTGTCACTTTGTACACGATAATCACCAGAATCAATCAAAATTGAGACTTAGCATGTTGTTGGCTCCAGCTTAGGATATAGGATAATTTTAAGTCCGATAAGAACTTATTAGAATCGCCCAAAATATATTCAAAGCGGGACGAAAGTTACCCTGTGAAGGGAATATAGGATAATGTTTTTTGTAGAAGAAGGGCAAATGAGCACCGAGACGCACAGGATCCGCAGATACGTTGCCGGCCTTTTAGGGTCGCTCTTTTCTTGAAAGACCCTAAGTCGTATCGGTTTGGAAATACCGCTGAGGACAGATCATTCCACAACGCGGCGGTGCGAGACAGAAAATTTCGCGAAAATCGCGTGGTAGTGTAATGCAAACCATCAAGATGGTGTGGGTGGTATTTGGCGTTCTGTCTAATTTTGCGATGACGAAACTCAGCGGCAAGAATTGTTTCCAACAATTCTTCGGAACACGGTATGGTAACCCTTCGCAAAACCAATGCCGGGGTCACGACCCTAAATCTTGTGTGCCCCGTAGGGCTAGAGATTTAGGGTTGACAATACTTCCTTGTTCCTAGACTGATTGAAACAGATGATAAAACTACAACAGTGGCATTTCAAAACAAGGATAATCTTTTGTTATTGCTTAACTCACATGTGTTTCTTGCGAAAATTAAAATTATTGTATTATATCAAAGTGTTGTTTGAGGAAAATAAGACAGAAAATTAATTGCTAAACATAAGATAATAATAGTTATCAACTTACTTTATAATTGCAGGTATAATTTACATTAAACGTATGTATTTTACACTATTTCAACAGCACTACGTATTAGTAATAATTATAAATATCTTGTTCTTTTTGTTACATTAATATTTTAATTTGAGATAAATTACAAACACATCTTATACGCGACGCGTTTAAACGCGAACTAAAACTGAGCAACTGAGGCCAGGCCAAAGTTGATGATAATAGAGATGCAAGTAATAATGTCGGTGTTTTTTTTTCTTCATATATCGATAACTGCATTCCATAAATTTATCAAAAGCCTAGAAAAGACAGAAATTAACATTAATTGCTGCCTTGTAAAAAGTTGTATCCAACAACTATTTTACAACTCTGACTTTTATTTGTTGTTGACTTTATTGAAACTCGTCTGACTGTGTAAAAAAATATATAATGTATATATATGGTCTATGATATATATATGGTCTACGATGTATCTGTTACTGGACTTCGATCGTTGTCTTACAGGAGATATACATATAGTAAGAGACATCACATGATAGTAACGCAAATACAGTTGAGTTAAAACCTTTGGTAGCACAATATGAGTGGCTGATTACATTTGCGTAAAATAAAAATTTGTTAACTTAGTTTAATTGTTAAACTATAGTTATAGTCCATCTCTATGCTGTATTAATTTACATCAAAACCTTCTTTTCTTGGATGGGACTGCAGCGAAGCTTGTGGATGCGTATAGTTTCGTCGAGTAAATTAAGTTATGCGTTCTACTTATGTGCCTCGAGCTACTGAGAGCTCGAACCTAATTGAATAAAGTGAAGAGTAATAAAAAATATATCATCGATATTTTAATGTACTTAAACAGTAGTACATCACTATTCCACTGGCCAGTCCGGTTTCTTATAAATTTGCTAAATAATTTTTAAATGTGATTATACTGTACGCGTACATAAATAAGACGTTGATCCAAGGTGAAGCTAACCAAATGTCAGCAGGATGAGTTGAGCGATCTCCCTAACTTTTTTAGTCGTTATCAATCGAAGATAGATTGATTGTTCGCTTAAATTATATTTAAAAAATAGTAATAAAACAGATAAAGAAATTGGACGTGTAACGATATATATACTCGTATGTGTGTGTTTTTTCCGCAGAAAAATTCCTTAGTGTGTATTTACACTAACAAGTTTTTATATTGCAAAGATGTATCTTTGCAATATAAAAACTTGGCTGTTGGCTTTCCTGTGACAAAAATTTATTATTAGCGAGCATATTTACGGTGTCGGGAATAACATAATATCAAATTCCAACTAACGTATCCGCACATGTTTTAATTCCGTTAATAATAAACGGGTTTTTCCCATAAATTATCCCATATATCCAGGAAGAGCGAGTAATTCATGTACGTATGAATACCGACAGATTGTAAACTTCTTCAGTTTATAATCGAATTGGGCATACTATAGACAAACAGTGACTCGTTAAATTGTGAATGGAATGGATCATTCACAATTTTACGAGTCGTATTAGGACTTCTTTGACAGAGGTTGTCTTTTATATTAAGAAATTTAAAGTCTGTAATAAGAAACATACGAATTATAACCAAGGCCTTATGATTAATTATAATTGGTTTGGTTGAACCTAGCTATTTCTAACGATGCGTGGGAAATACCATAGTTACAGACAAATTACTTTAATAATTAAAAAAATAATGGCCATTTATCGTGAGTCGTGTGGTTTAGACTCTTTTTATAAATCCAGCGTTGGATAACAATATGATATTAAACAAATTTTAACAATTTCATCATGTTTATATTTAATTCCCGACATTTCAAGTACTTTACAGCACTTATGGTCACGGGACGTTGGGGTACGATGTGTCAATGTGATCATAAGTATTGTAAAGTACTAGAAACGTCGGAAATATTAATGTCCATAATAAACACGATAGGAATTCGCAAAATTAATTGAATTTCAATGTGTAGTCTGTATTAGCAATAATATAAAAAAAATCCTTATGTACATTTTTTTTATTATAAACCCGCCGATTTTGTAAAGTGAGATGACATTTAATTCGTATTCCCCGGAGTGTCATAAGGGCAGTGAGGTTTATTCGTTTTTTTTTTCACTACTGTCACACATATATGACGCAGCAGTTTCTTATCACAGCCATATATGTGACAGGTGTCATAAATATATGATGGACGTTTTTGGTCAACCTACTAAGGCATGTTTAAACATGTTAATGCTAAAACGGTAAAATATTTGAAGACTACTCGTTCTATGCGAGGACGCATTAGATTATTTAGTTTGTGCAACAGCTGAATAGGTCGGTTCAGGAGAGCAAAATTAAATATCATATTGAAAACTTGTATTTATTATATATTTGTTTTTTCTCCCATAATCCATTTGTCCTAAAAAAAATCGATATTGACGTTTGACATCAACAAACACGTCTTAAATATTTTTAACTTAATTTATTAAAATTTTATAAATCTTTGTTATTTGATAATGTTATGTGCGATAAACAAAATTGGTGGCGCATTTGATCGGCAGCAGATCTGCAACTATGCACAGATTGGAATACCCATTGAACACGAGTCTAATGTTGGGCCGCTTACATCTTCTGTGAAACAAATCAATATGTAACATCAGCACTTGAACTTCGAGCGCAGGCTCCCTAATCCCCTACTTCTGGCAGAATCAATCCAATCCAAATTTAGTGTATTTTGTGCTATTTTATGTCATATTAAATACCTTATGTAAGTATATATATTCCCAAGGAGCGTTGACGTCAGGCAGGCGGCCGGCCGTAAAACTATAGCTAAAATCAGTTACAGTATGGACTACAGTAGAGTCCAGGATATATGGAAGAGTAGTACATACTGTGCCGACCCTACGCAAGCGGGAAAAGGGCAGGGAGATGAATCCATTTTTCCTAATTAAATGTGACACATATATGGGGCACGCGGTCTCCATGGTTCTTATATATAGCACAGCATCACATATTTATGTCAGTTTGAGAGAAAGTTTTTTTTTCGATTGTTCTAAATACGTTAAATTTAATCCAATTGGTTTCATATAATCATGAAGTCTTGGGCTGTGGTGGTGGTGGTTTTCTCCGGTAGACCCCGGCACCGAACGGATTAAATTGACTATTGTTTGTCTCCTGTGAAATACCAAATCCAGAACTTTTTTTATACAAGTAGATGGCAAACGAGCAAGCGGTCACCTAAGTGACAGCTACTAATAGGCACCTGCAACCAGCATTTACGAGTTGCAGATGCGTTGCCTACCTTTAATAGACAGAGAAGGGGACAGACAGAAAAACAAACATTACTTTCTCCTATCTATCCCCCCATCCTCCCCCGTCAAATCCTCCTTCCCTTCCCATCCTTTCCTTATTAGAAAATGGCGGGAAAGAGGATTAAAATTGGTCCTCCGACACCTCATTCCTCAGACGAAACGCAGAATACTTCTACTCGACACCTGTCTTCTGTGAGGTCGTGGTATTTCACCGGTTGAGCGCCATTCGTGCAACAGATTTTGTTGTTGCGGACTCTACCACTGTCGAAGAGATCATAACACTACGTAAAAGGTAAAAGGTACAATAAAACGAGGCATTGCAGTAACAAATTGATTTAATCGGGGGGCAGTATTGTGTCGCGCGGCTTCGTTTACAGATTCTCGTGTAGGAAATGCAACAGGGTCGCTTCGTAGTGTTTCGCGGCGTGCATTGACCGCAGCGAGTGTCTCTCGCCTGGGTACACCTGTATAGAATTTTGTCATTAACCAAACGGTAGCTGCAATATCTTTTCAATGGTTATTGCAGCAGGAAAGAAACCGTCTTCTTTCCTTTTTCGCTTTTTTTGTACTTGTTAACTCGTGTTATAGCATAGCATATTATTATATACAGCATCGAAAATAAAAATGAAACCCTCTTATAAATAATACAATTCATAGACAAGAAATATAATCAAGAAATCGAGTTAACACGTTGAGAGCGAAACCAGGTCTAAACATCGTGTATACGTCTCGCTGACAGTGCGGCTAAGAAAAGTATAGACTATAAATAAGTATAGACTATAAATAAGTATAGACTATAAAGCCAAAAAAAATGATTTAAGTTTCTTAAATGTTACAGGGTCTATACGACTTGTGCCGCCACTGAAAAATCACTGTCGCAGCGAACGTGTTAAGGGATAATTAGATAGAATTCCATTCGGTCGTTATTCGATGTACCAAATTAAGTGCGAAAATCAACATTTTCTTCACCTTCCAGCATTAGCTGTGAATATTAGACAATTTCCCTTCACTTTATGGTGTAATGGCGACCTTCTACAGTGACGTTTATTTGTTCACAATGTTGAGGTGTTGATTTAGACTGAGTACGGAGCTGACCTGCACGCGATGCGGCTTCCCCAGGCGCACGAGCTCGGCGAGCAGCGCCGCGGTATGGCAGAAGTGCACGTTCTCGTCCGCCAGACCGTGGATGATGAGCAGCCTGCCCTCGCTGCGAGCAATCACTTTGGTCATATTACGTATATGGTCCTTCGAGCCGGATCGATACTGTCTTCAAATAGTTACAACAATCTACAAGTATGACCACCAGGGTACCGATCAACCCATTCGATAATTACACGTGACCCACTTTAATTCCGAAACAAAAATTTTTGGAATTCATTATTATTAACTAAGAGATTAATAGAAATACGGAAATATCTCTGATCCAAGCGTCTTTTTAACATTTGCGGACAAAAAAGTTCGCCCACCCCGAGTTGTATGATGATAGGACGAAGGAATGGAAGGCGAGAGTGTGAAGGACGATGAAGGTAATGGAGTGTAACGAGGGGCGTAAGCGCGGGGGGTACTAACCGTTCAGGGAAGAAGGGTGCGTGCGCCAGTACACTCGCCCGGCTGTAGGCGTGCGGGGCGCGCGACGGCAGGCCCATGTAGCGCTCGGTGTACGCGGTGTCGTACAGCCGCCAGCTCGTCACCGGCGCGCCCGCAACGCACACCTTGAAGATGTTGGGCCGCGTCGCCAGACCGAGCAGTGAGAGATAACCACCTAGATCACGTTATATACAAGAAAAAAGAAGATTAAATATACACTAACGCCTGTAACCCAGTGAGGTAGGCGGAGGTTATATATTTAGACGCACACTTGCATCATACTTGCTGGCACAGCTCGTTCGCTTCTATGCATGCTGATAGACACCCTTTTGTATCAAATTTAGTCCTTTCAAAATTAAGCGAGTCACTACTTACCGTAACTCCATCCGTGTATCGCTACTCTCTCCATGTCTATGCAGCCGGTCTCCTTCGCCAGCCATTGTAGCACCTCCACCTACGACAAAACAATATATCCGTTGTATTCTTTAAAAGTATTTAAGATTAGTTTTTTTTTATAGAATAAGGGAGGCAAACGGGCAGCGGATCGCCTAACATTAAGTGAACCGACGCCCATAGACATCCGCAACACCAGAGGAATTGCAGATGCGTTGCCGGCCTTTAAAGGGGAAGTACACTCTCTGCTTGAAAAAAACTCCCTAAGTCGTATCGGTTTGGGAATACCGCTGGGGACAGATCGTTCCACAACGCGGCTGTGCGAGGCAGGAAGTTCCGCTAAAGCCTTAGGGTTAAAGTAACCCTAAAGGGTTATGGAATGCCAACCATCAAGGTGGTGCGGATGGTAGCTGGAGCTCTGTCGTGTTGTGCGGTAACGAAACCCAGCGGCA
>DWLR01003926.1:0-12782 GCA_018246295.1 Papilio alexanor hazarajatica
GCTGCAGCTCGTGCACCGACAGTGCCGCCGCGCGCCGCGCGCCGCCCGCGCCCCAGTGCAGCGCACCCCCCACGCCGCCCCACTCCTCCTACACATCAAAATATTTTGTCTTAACCGTTTTGCTGGTATCAAATTTTGTAATAGGTAAAAAAATTGCGAAATGCTTATGGGAGGAGAGTGACTATATAATGTTGTATAATGAGCTAAATAATGTCCAAATTGCGTACACTCGCGCTTTGACCCGTATGACCCGAGGGTCGGTGGTGAGATGAGGGTATTCAAATGTATTTTTTTTTATAGAATAAGGAAGGCAAATGATTAGCGGGTCGCCTAACATTTACATAACCATCTTACTACGCATTGGTATTAAACTACTCTTACGGATAAAATCGTGCAGGCGCAGAGGAAACATATATCTTGATTTAAATAACCACACGTGTATTTGTTACAATAACTAACTGATCGTATATAGTTAAGCAGAGTGTCAGCATGGAAGGCAGCACAGCCGGTGCAAGATGCGCCAGCTATCGCAGGCAGCTGCAGATACTTGAGTGCGGCGGCGGCAGCGAGTGCAGCGTCGTGTGTCAGCACTAGCTCGCTGGCCGCCGAATCCGGCCCGGCGCCAGCAGTTGGCGCGTCCTGAAGCCGACGGGAGTACGCCATCTGCCACCGTTGTATTAACTCCGTCACGCGATCCGACTCCGGATCGAATAAGTGTATACCTAGGAACAGTAAGTTTTTAATGATGATTTGTCACAAAGACAACAGAGCATCGTGTTATCGTAAATATGTTTAAACGTTAATAGCTCCTTTGATGGCTTAGTATGGACAACATACCTCATAACCATGAGGTAACTTTTTGCACAGATAGCGACTCGATAAAGTAGAAAAACGAATTTGAACCGCCTCGCACAATATTTAGAAGTTTGATCGAGAGTGCGACTGACTGGTGATGTTGGCGCCGCTGTGGCTGTAGCTGGACAGCGTCTGGGTGTGGAAGTCGAGCGCGAGCACTACGTAGGAGTGACGCGCGCCTAGCAGCCCCGCGCGCTGCGCCGCGTCCAGCACGCGCACCGCGCACTCCGCCTCGCACCAGATTATGAAGTTAGTGGCGCCGAACTTCTTCAACACTAACAGTAGATTCCTGGAAATGTTAACAGATTTATACTTCTTAATTATGGACAGTAATATAACTTAGAACTCCAAACAGACATGTCCGAATAGAATATCTTGACGTACATACCGAGGCGAGGCGCAAAATATTTTGTGTGATGTTTGGAATGATATTCGAGACATAATAGGTTAGTTTGGTGGTATTTATAAAAGTATGCAAAAATATTGCATATTTTTATTTATTGAATAATAAATAGATTCACTGTGGTGATTTGAGCATACAATGCTTCCTTTTTGTGTCATTATCTGTACGTTAACCAAGTTGTATAGTACGTACGTATTTCTCTTGAAATGAGGATACGAATAGCTTTTATCAAATGATTTATTTGAATGTTTGCTTGATAGTCTTATGAAAAGATGTAACAATCAATTCAAGGGGGAACAATTATTTGGTGTAAGAAACCTGAGCAATGCGTCGTCCTCTGGCGGAGGTAGCTGGCGGGGTATGATGTCGACGCCGGCGCCGGCCAGTCGCGCTGCGCTCCCTGCGTCTCCCGCACCTGCCTCGTGCAACAGCACAGCACTGCTCCAGCCCTTCGCCTTGCACAACTCGGCGCATGCCTGCACATTCTTACACCTCAGACCTGGCTAACTTGTAAGGAGTCAAAAAAGGTGGGGGCAGAGGGAAGCGGTGCTGAACATTGTTCAGAATGCTTGCTTTGAGCTCTATGGCCCTATGGCCCTAACCCTTAAATCTGTTTATTATGTCATAATCGCACAAATCATTATGACACATTACCTTATTATAACAATAAATGAGTGCATGACTAAATCACCAAATGTTAATTGCCAATGTATGGAAACATGGTATGCAATAAAAAAATAATCATTGAATTAGCAGTCTGTGTACCTGAGCAATAAGATCAGGATCCGGCAGCAGTTGTAAGGAGAAGACTGCGTCAGTAGTGGGCTTAGAAGCAGGCAGCAGAAGCGGTAGTCCTGCGCGCACCGCGGCAGGAAGTGCTGCCTCATCGCCTACCAGTACGCTCAGTTCTCCCCCCTGTCGTTATCATGCTTTAGTTATTCACTAACGTTGATGTTTGTGACCTATTTTTGTCTGTCTATCGCTCTCGAGCACAAAAATGTCTTCCTCCAAATCATTTTATCGCTATAGAATCTAGTACTATTATATTGTTAGCTGTAGTTAACGACTTATTTTTACAGTTTAACATTAGTGAAGATCGACCGTGGAAGTGCAATTTCCGACAAAAATCAGGCGTAAAGTAGAGGTATTATATGGGTGAGGTTCTGAATCGCCGAAATTATTTTCCTCTTCCCACCCCGTCCTCCCTAATCACGTAATAACTATTGCTGCTGGTGGTGGTGGCTACTAATGTTTTGATTCATACTCTGGTTCAAGAATTTATTTTAACCTATAACTATGATGGATTTAATAACGTCATAAAGTGAAAAATGACCACATTAATTGAGATAAAACGATACTCTGTAGATATTTTTATCTGAAACGTTGCATAAAAGTAATTTCGATGTAAATTAAATTAAAAAAAAAAGTTGTGCAATAAACAGAAGACCATACCTCATCGCAGACAGCTTGCGGCAAAGCGAGCGGCTCTATGGGCTCGGCCTGCAGCTGCACGGCACAGGGCTCTTCGCAGCCCAGCGCAGCGTCCACCGCCGCTGCCAGCCGCGCGGCCCGCTCGGGCTCCGAGCATACCACACCTGTAAACAACACTAATACTGCACGACGAATACTCGAGTCCAATCTAGATAATACCTCCGTCCACATAAAATAATACCTCTGTCTATACTAAAGAATAACCAAGTCCTCTTTTGAAATATGAGGTGTGTATTATATCAGACCCAGTAAAATTAGTTTTCCTCTCGCGTATGTTGTATACTTCTAGCCACAACACAAACAACATAATATTGATACTGCTCAGACAAGGTTCTTTTATTCACAGTGATGGTTATATTAATGAGATTGAATTGTAACTGTATATGAGCGTTTTTGCTAACCAATTCGCAAGTCATCCTCCGCGACTACGGCGATGATACACAGGAGAATCACAACGCACGTGCGTCCACACATAGCGCAAGCGACATGTTATGTTCGCGTCACACGTCCCTCTTCCCTTCCCCCGCGCATTGCTATTTCTGGCGCGACGAGACGATGCGACGCGATCCCAAGCTCGTTTTTGAAAAAACTGTGTCATTTGTTTTCCCATTTTCTGTGAAACAATCAATCTATAAATAGTGACTAGGATTAATTTACTTACGCCAAAATATCCTCTTCTTGGCTTATTTCCGTTATTAGATATATTTTTATAAACCTAGCCACAAAATGTTAGCTATTAGCTATTTTTCTTGTACCTCACAGCCACACGTGCCTATAAAATTGTAGTAAGTGGTATTTTTTCACAGTATTAAATTCAATAAAGCTCACTAAATTTAATTCATCGAGGGCTCACATTAATCTTTTTTATGATACTGATGACCTCCTCCTTTGTATATAGAGCAATGGGATGGCAATTTAATTGTCTAACAGTTTCGCTTTCGTTTAGAAAAACATTTGTCTCAGCCTACTACTTAGCTCTCATTCTCGAACGGTACAAATTAAAATGGAAGTAGAAAATACTTTTACTTCACTCCGGTACTCCTATAAGGTCATAGGAGAGGAGGCAAGAAGGCATGGAAAAAAGTAAATGATAAACAGCATTTCAGTAAACTTAAGTCTATTTCAAAATAAACTACCTGCAACTATAAATACAATGGAATTTATTTTATTATAGTTACATCACCAAACAAGTATACACATATAGTTGAAACTTTACGACAAAGATCATCAAACTTTGGCATATATATTTTAGGAATTGCATATATTGCAACAATATTATTACACATAGTATCGATGGGGATAAATAGGTTCTCCGACTGAGTACATTTTCCAGAAATAAAAATATATTTTTTATAAACATTTTGCGATTTCCTTACAATGTAATAAATTAAGGTGATAAGGTAACTGAATTTTACATAATCATTTTTATTTATATTATACATGTTTTGCTTGTTATTTTTCCTACAAATGCTGTTATCACCCGTAAATATTACGTTTCATATTAAGTTTCCCGTGTCTTTAAATTACAACCAATTAGTGTCTTGATAGAGATCACAATCATGTACATAGATTACCAAAAATACTTTAAATCGTTAACATTTGAGCATAAATACTCTGTGCATTAATATTCCATTTTATAAAATTTTTGAGATCCGTCGCTTTTTATTAAAAAAAAAACGGTAACAAACTGTACGCCAAAAAAGTTAAGATGGCCGCAAACTGCGAATTGACAATAAACAATAAATTAATTAGCACCCGTTCAATTTAAAAACGCCCTTAATATTGGGTTGTGGATATTGATAAAATAGCTTGTTATAAAAATTGTCTTTTTGCGCCAATGTGATCTAAACATTGTCTCCAATGCATACTTATGATGCGCATTATATAAGAATTTAAAAACTTTAATTAAACTTAAGATTGTTTGGCAGATAAATAAAAACTAATTCAATTTTATCACCAAAACAAGTATATATATATATAATAACTAGGTTTCATTTATCTTAAAAATAAATAACAATTTTTTTACTGTTTACTAATTGAGAATTTTCTGATTAGTTAAATATAAAAAAAAAAATTAAATACAATCTGCTAAATAATATAAAGGAATGGCAACAATACTAAATAACTATCCAACCATCTACGAATCGTAAAACAATATAACATGGTAGTTTAAAATATTCAATATAAACAGAAAATATAAAAATTAATAAAACATAACAAATCCATTGCGATACTTAGTTTACATAGATTGTAATAGTCGAAAAAAATATGAAAATAAAAATATTTTAGGCCAATATATTTTTTTGTATACACTCAAACAAATGTGAAAGATTTTTACATTAACCACATCATTTGGTAACATTGGTTTTTAATTAATACTAATGTGATGTTTTTTTTTCTATTTTAAGAAGGCATACATGCTTTTGGTACCACTTGATTATATATACAACATTAGGGAAATGTCTAAATCTTTAGCTATAAAGTTGGGGACCGTAAGTGTGACTTTATAAAAACTCTCATGTCCTAAACCTAACATTAAGTTTATTTCACCAAACAAAACTTAATAAACCAAGTCGCAAAATGTGATTTATAAATGCATTGCATCCTAGATATGCATTGATATCATGAGAAAAACAATCAAAAATCCACAAATTTATCAACATGATTTAACACTTGAATTCGATGAATATTCTGAGAATTTGTATAAATCTTGTATAGAATATCAAACATAATTGTGATAAAGCTATAAAACATAAGATTTTTTTTTATACCTTATCTAGTACTATATGACCAACAAATCGTACACAATTTGATATAGATAGATATATAAGATACATACATTAGATAAGCTCACTACACAGATGTATGTAGTGAGCTTATCTAATGAAGTACACAATCAATCGGTGACATACAATGCGAAGAGGTTGGAGTAGTAGGAGCATTATTAATTAGACCACACAATTAAGTAACTAGTGTAATATTAACCTATAACCTATATGGTCAGAGAACTATGTGCAATGTACCTACTGAATTATCACATCAAATTTAATAAATTCGGACACATATCATAAACTATACAATCACAACTATGAGAACACATTGATGGGACGCGGGGATACGGTAGCCAGGTTGGCATGAGTGGGGCTTGCTAACGGGTCCATGTGAGATTCGATCCTCCTCGCTTCAATTGTTGCTTGCTTCACAGCCTCTTTGTATGCACCCCTTTTCTTTTTATTGAAACGTATCTGGAAATTAAATGTATAGTTATTTCATATCTTACATTTGACATATGGAAGGTACTTTTTTGAATAAACTTAACTCACAAAGCATGTATGCAAAGATGTGTGTATGACACATTTTATGTATGACACAGACAAAAAGTGACATATAAAATGTATAGCAAATGTTCCCATTACCTAGCTCCTAATTAGCATAACAATAGAAAAGAAATAATATTTTATCATAGAATGATAAACATATTTAATTAGTATTTAAAAGTGGAAAGTCTGTTAAGATAACAGGACAGAATTATTTTCTTCCCCAATTGCATTTATCACATTGAAATACTGCTAAATTAGCCCAATAACATTCAGTACTAAATGGGCTTAGGTATCATCTATTTTTTTTGTATGGACAAGCAAACATATTTTTCAATGAAAGCAACATAGCAATCATTAAACAAAACCATATTTAAAGCCCACTAGATTACAAAATGTGTGAACAAACATTGCCAAAAGTTTCAGCAAATCTAGGAGAATTCAGACCCTTTTTTGAGGTAAACTTTTACATTATTATATATTAAGGTCTGTTAATAACAAAATAATACAATATTTTATAGCAAAATGCAACATTGCTAAAAAAAAAAACACAAAATAAATAGGGTAGCAAAAAAACCATAGCATTGGCACTTCTATTGCCAGAGGTGCAACCAACAGTGACTTGTATCAATGCCAGCTCACAATTCATGTGTCGCAGGTTACATGTGTACATTGAGGAAGCCCATACCATAAAGTAAAATATGTATATGTTTAACAATTTCTATATTAACAAATAACAAGATCCATAACTAATGATAATGTTTTGATATAGACCATATGACTTCTGGTATTTCCATTAGCCATTTTTTTTACAGGAAAAATTGTTGTTGGTCAAAATACATGGATATTGTTTCACACTATACAATTATTTATGTAAGAAAAATACATAATCATTAGTACCTTATAATCTTCTAAGAATGGACTTAAGCTTTCACAGGGCATCACAGATGATGTGGATGATGCGAACCAAACAATGTGCGCTCGGGACGCAGGTGTGACACTCAGCACCCTGCCCGGCCACCATGGGAAGCCAACCACCTTCCCCCATACTATATCACCAGCGGACACCCGTAATAACTTCCCTCCAATACCCTCTGTAGTGTTTGCAGGGAAATCTGGCACCATTTCATTTTCCAAGTCCTCAGAACCGTCAGTCTCCTGTTCAGCCCGTTTTTCATAGGAATTACTGCTCAATCTGCGTAAGCTAATGGACAATTTTTGATTAAGACAATGTTCTTTGATATTACTAAAATAGTCTATGCTATCTCCATCACTTTTGCTGCTATTTTCATCTCGTTTCTTTGTCACCTTACGTTTTTTCTTGTGTTTTACTTTGTGCTTGTGTTTCTTTTCTAATGGGTCAGTCAGGGGGTTATCTGACGTGTTGTTGTGAGGTGACAACGCACCAATGTGTTTAGGGGAAGTGATGTAGTGTGTAGTACTTTTTTCATCTTTATCTGTTGTGCTATTCTTCTTAGCTTGTTTTTTAGCTTTCTTTAAAGCTTTTTTGACAGCTTTAGAATCAGACTTTCCCATATCACAGGATACACCTGAGTCTTCATTGTAGTCTCCAGTGAGTGGTGGGATTTTCACCACAGTACCTTCACCCTCGCCAAAACATATTTTTAAAGTCCGCGCATTAGAAAACAATGAGCTAAATGTTGCGTCATTATCTTCTTTAGAATCACTTTCATCACAGATATTACCATGGTCAGAAACACTAACAAATGCCAACTCACGTGTAGTTTCACTCTCACCCGATTTTTCACTTTTCACTTTTTTTTCACCAGTTTTCAGAGTACTCAGTTCACTAGCCTGAAGTCTGGACAGTTTAGGTACCAACATACTACTCATTAAATGTGTTTTCTCGACCTTCGGGGCCACGGAGCCATCTTGAGGTGTGTCGTCATTGCAATCTAGTTTGCGCTTTTTAGACACGTCCACGTTTTCATTATTTTCATTGCATATCCCTTGACAATTCGAACACAGAACCTTCCTGGGTCTCAATCGTACTGTCATCTTTTGTCTAGGCTGAGGCTTACTCTTGGTTCCTAGTTTTCTCGACTTTTGAACATCCTCGTATTGAGGCTCCTGATAAGTAAACCTTTGACTAACGGAATGCAATTTTTCATCTTTTTTATCGGTGGTTTCAGTTTCTTTACTAAAGGCTGGATGTAGACTATATACGCCAAAAGGTAAATTACTGTAAAAGAATGAGCAAACCACGGAAAAATATTAGAAATACTTTATAAATCGATCAATATATATCAGAAAAAACATTCTAATACCAACCCTTTACTCGAGTCCAAAAGCACACCTTGAAATTTTCTATCCTCAGTGCAATACGATACAACTAGTAAATCGGCTAGAGCTTCTTCAACATTTACTAAAATTTGAGAATTCTTTTGAATCATCATATCGGCTGTTGCAACGACAACCGCCATATTCTTTTCTCAGTCCTGAGTCATAGAGTCTTCATTTGTTCAAGTATAAAAAAAATCTGTCTTTTTTATTTTACATTAGAGACATACAGACATTAGAAGATTTAAGATATTTGAATGGTTCCAATTGATCAGTTCAAGTAAGAATACACCTTGTATATTTTAAAAGGAAACTGTATAACAATGTCATTATGATTGTTAACGCATGAAATAATGCTTATTATTTAAAATAGTCCGAATTAAAATTATTGATATAACACCCTTTTAGGGTGAGGCTAAGATAATAAATTATCATTTTGGAATATTTATTATGCAATTACGTGAAAACATGCACAAAATACATTTAAAAGTCTTAGAAAATACTTTAAAAGGGCCAGTTTTGAGAAGCTTTTTAAAATAATAAATACGAAATGAAATAAGTAATATTTCTCTTTCATTGTGCCCTATTTATTGTAGTAGAATTTATATAAAACTAAAATATAATTTTATAGTTATAGATTTAGTTCCCAGCCACCAATGAAATTACTTACCTACTAGCTTTATTTTTCAACAAACGTTTTTATGAATAATGTCGCATTAAAAAAAAGTGTGGCGACTACAAAGATAGAAATAACCAAAAGTTGCTACATAATGGATATTGTAACAATGAGAGTGTAAAAGCTCTTTTAACTTTTAACGTGCTTTTAATAACTTAGAAATGACCAAATTGTTAGCGGTGGTTCCAAACCAATACGACTTATGGTTCTTCAAGAAAAGTAGAGGTGGGAAGTATATACTGGAACAGGTTTTGATACTAGGTTTCCCCCAATACGTGTAAGTACCGAGTATGTGGGGACTGAAAGAACGAGTATCGAGTATTTAGAAGTATGTAATGTGGTATAACTATTGTATATTTATTTAACTTCGTTGAAGTATGTTGTATATCAGAACTATTTTGTGTGTTAAAATTATTTTGTATGTTATAAGGTTATAAGTATTTTGTGTGTTATAAGTATTTTGTATGTTAGAAGTAAAATACTTGAATACGTATTGCAGAAGTGAAACTGACAGTATGGTGTAAAATGGGAGATTTCGTGTTGTTTTTAGGTTACGACGAAAAAAAAAACAAAAAAAGTCGCCATTTCGAAACTTATATGAAAATTGTGGGAGAAGTCAGCGTTTTTTTTTTCTTTTTTCGCCGTCCGCTGCGAAATCGAAAATTTTGCAAATACTCGTACTCGAAATACTAAGTACGCAATTTACCTAGTATATCCCATCTCTAAAGAAAAGAGCGTACTCCTTCCTAAAAGGCCGACAATGCATCTGCGAACGCTTATTTGCGCATTTTCCCCCTTCTTCTAAAAAAAAAACCACTTCTCTTTTGACATAAATGCTATCTAGCGGAGCCAGAGATAACTTACTATCATATGGGGTGACAGTATCTATCTGACAGTTAAGGTGGTGGTGTGTAGCCGATTTGATTTTGCGTTTTCGCAAATTTGCTGTTTTTAACTTAAAAGTATTTAATTCAAATTAACAAAAAACAGTAAGTAAATATATCTATCTTTACCTAACTATTCGTCACATAGTAATGTAAATGTTATCAATTGGAACTTACATAATCTATATACATATTAGCGGAAATTAAGGTATAGGTTTCTTTTTATTTATTAGTTTCATTGGAAATAAATTGAATTTAAGGTAGTAGAATGTGAATTAGATTATCAACATAAATAAAATAAGATAAAAGTTAAATAAATCCATTTAGTATTAATTTTTTTTCAGTTATCTATTTCAAACCTTTAATAATTCAATTATGTAATTATAAATCGCAAAAATTTTACTATAACTGTATATTGCAAGAAGTTTAAATATAAAATTTACTTTTATTTATAAATAACCAACATCCTTATACTGTTTTCTGTTGTGGTTGACCTTGTATTCTAGCTTTTAATCTAGGATAATTACTAGGCCAGTAAAGACGAATGTGTTGTTCTATAATATGAAAATATATAGCATATAAAAATATATAGCAGGTAAAAATAGAATATTAGCACTTCAACTCCTTCATATAATGTGTAAAAGTAATAATAGTAAACTTTAATAGATGGGTTTCTACTTGAATATTTAGAAGAAATGTAGGTACTCTTGTGCCCCATATGGTGGTGCACATACCACCTAACTTTGGTGACTACTGACTATTGCCTGAATTTCCAATTGGATAATAGAATAATATGTGCAGGCTGTGGTAGAACTAGGGTTGTTATTTGGGGGAAGGTATGCTTGATGCTCCTGATGGTAGGTTTTGGCTAGGTAAAAACTATTATTAGTACTGTTACTAATATACTAACTATTACTAATAAAGTGTTGTGTGCTTATGCACACAACACTTTATTTATATATATTAAATATATAAATAAATACTACTATAAATAATATAATATGATAAATAAATACTAATACTAATATACTACTATTTTCTAATTAAATATTATATATTAAATTAGAAAATAGTAGTGTGATGCTAGTGAATAAAATTAATTAGAATAATGATTTTCATTCCATTTTAAAATTGTTTAGCTAAGAATTCTTTACTTTGCCCGATAAGCTAAAGCCAAGGGCTCTTTAGTCCCCCCTCCCAAATCCCCAGTAAATACACCAGTATGTGCAGGTAATGATGACCTGAAAGCTTACAAAATATATCTGCATTCAAAATGTTATGTACAACTAAATTACAAAAAATATTTCAATGTTACACCTATATTCTTCAATGATACTACTTCGTTGACTTTGTCATTTATTATGGAGTGTGTTTACAATCTGTATAACTAATAGACAATGAGCTCTATGTTATTGTATTGAACCAAAAATATTGAATTTTTTCAACTTGGCAGTGACCTTTAAAGTAAGGAATGATGCATCAGTGGTTGGGCTACTGACTTATAATGTTAATAAATATTGGGATACTGAATTCCATATTGATTGTACAAGTAAAGTTATTTTTGAAATTTCATTTCAAAAATAACCAAACCACCTTAAGCCAAAACTGTGTATATGTTCACATATTATCACATTTAAGACATAATAAGCCCAGTAATTTGCCATATTAATATGTGATGATTTGCAAGAAACTGCTACCTAGCTACCATCAATTTATTTAAATAGTATAATAATTATAGTAAGTATTTGTACTATGTAATTATACTAAAGTTACCAAACCACAGTAGAAGTAACTAGTATATTTGATGCCACTGTTCTTACACTAAATAGAAATCTTTCTTTGTCAATATAAGTAAAATCGTAACATTGCAATAAGTTTGTTGTACAGTTTTATAATTCAGCCTACAACTTTTATTACTATAAATGCATGACTATGTATGAATTGGAACTGGCCTTCGTTTTGAAGAAGAAAAAATAATAAGACCATTAAATTTATAAACGTGTGTAAATTTAGAAAACTTTTGGTCTCGCTTCTAGCGCAATACTATTACCGCATTGCAGATATATTACGTTCTAGAGATTTAACATTTTAAGATGATGAATGTGAACTGACAAAATATTTTTTTTTTTACAAAATACGTTAAAGGTTATTATTATTTACGACAAAATTACATTCGACGAATAATCAAACTGCATTTGCATTAGCTTACTGATCGATTGATTTAACTAGTAACTGGTGATTCCGCAACCATAAACAATTTTTCATCTCCCGCCAACACGTAGACTGGAAATGTTATGTCAAAGCCATCTCAATTGTTTTCGTTGCTTTACATTTAATTTTTTAATTGTTGTCATACGCTTGCCAGTCACGTCCATAGGATTACATTTTGTAACAGAACAATACTCATGGCAGCTTAAGTTACTATTTATATGGTAAAGCGTTATAAATAGAACAGTTAAACCTTAAACAGGAAGATATACGTAAAATAACGATTATCACCCCGACGTAACTATTATCTAATGAATACGCTTGGATTTATCTTGACCACAGGGATATTTTCTAGTAAGAATCAAATAACACTAATCACAACGAAACCACAAAAACAAAATGTATCTATACGCTGTTTCAAATCAGTACCTAAACTTCGTTAAAATAGGGCACATCTCACCATTGACGCTAAAATCGGAAAATATTAGGTTGGCAACTAATAAACCCGGCACTTTTTACGATCGATTGTTAGAAAAATGTAGAAGCTTCTAGAGCATTTCACCACAGTATATGAATCAATCACTCGATCATTGCGCAACTGAACTTCAAGGAGTAAAGTTTAGAAGAAATATGGAGATTTCTCGTAG
>DWLR01003927.1:0-12782 GCA_018246295.1 Papilio alexanor hazarajatica
ATATATATATATATATATATATATAAAGGAAACAAAAAACCGATGCCAATTCTTGTGTAGTATTTGCCTTAGCATTTCGCGCTTAATGTACTGTTTCATTCGCACGCTATTGTGAAATGTGAGTTCTCGTGTGGAAGGAATATAAACTGGCACTTTGAGATAACACAATAAAAGCTGTTTGTTTGTGACATACTTTATAAAGCAATTAAATGAACATAATTTAATGATATTTCCCTAAAATTCCGATTGAGAAAGTCGTAGGTACTGTAATAAGATTTAAGAAAAAATGTTTAATTCAACTAAAGCGCAACCGAATGTAAATAATTTTACCATCATCATTTCTCTGCACTTTTCCCACCTACGTGAAGTTGGCACAGTATGTACTACCCTCCAATATATCCTAGTAGTAGAAGGCGTAGTCTATATTGATTTTATTGCGGCCTGCCGCCTTATGTTATTTATTCAATCATTAAATACATATATCTAAGATATTTTTATAAATCTTTTCCAACTATTCCCAAAACTTTTATTTGAAACATCTCCCTCCTTCTTTGAATTTTTTCTCGCCGAACAAGTAAGCCTTTAATTTCGTGGGACTTCTCTAACTTCTTACACCCGACGAGTGCAAGCTTGTAAATTAAATCTAAAAGTTTCCGTGTTGCGAAATCAAGCGACCCTTGTGTTCGCAGATATGGTATCGGAATGAAGCGTTTTAGGGATCGGCGGTGAAACACGATAGACTTTTAATCGAATACCGACTAAAAGCTTTTATGGTCTAGTTGATGTTGTATAGTACGGAAATTGAAATAACTTTTTGTAATTCTGTACACAAAATAAACAAAGAAATATAAGCAAATTAAAATATTTTGGCGTTTCTATACACGCATTATCCACGTTAGCTATTTGTTTTAAAGTATGTGTTCAACTCTTTATCTGTATAAGTTTAATACGTTTAGTGTTTTAACTTGCAATATAACCAGGTCATAAGCTTGTCATTTTAATTAATAATAATATGAATATCTTCGTTTAGTTCGATTCAGACGATCACCAAGAGATTTCATTGTAAAATATCATTAGATTTTCTTTTATTAGTAAGGAGTTGACAAGGCTAACAAATAACTGATTTACCTTCCCAATCTCATACAACTTGGCGTTTACGTTAGTCTTTCAGTTCCCTTTATAAAATATTGTTCTGACAAATTGTCTTTTATTCATGGAAATTCCTTTAATAGTAAAGCTTCATCTTCCTGTGACTTGTATCCGTTTTCATGTTAACGTTTTACACTGAACCCTATATTATAACCAGCTTCACACTCGAATTCCCCAATTTACAAGACTAAAACATGTTCACCACCCCGCCCCGCAGTCACAAGTTATAAATTCACTTGACTGCGAACTCCGAAAACTTTGTTCGCAAGTTCAGACTCCATCTGACATTATTTAAACTCTGAATAAAATTTGAAGGCATTAGAAGCGTGTCTGTTGTGTTTGACAATAATTATGATTTAAGTAACTTTACATTA
Organism: Papilio alexanor hazarajatica; assembly: GCA_018246295.1. NCBI lineage: Eukaryota > Metazoa > Arthropoda > Insecta > Lepidoptera > Papilionidae > Papilio > Papilio alexanor. Next base: position 1,524 of record DWLR01003927.1, read on the forward strand.
TGTTTATTAAATAAAAACCGCAGAAGTGTTAACTTGTTTAATTGCCAACATCGAGAGCGGCGAACTTCAACTGGTACAGCTCATGTATCGGTGTGTGTAACATCAGATAATATAAAGTATAGCATATAATTAAGTATAACGCCCTCTTGTGGAAAACAAATAAACTTAAGAAAAACATTTCATTGACCAACCGCGTCGCGTCTCTTCGTTTAACATTATTTTTGTTTATTTGACTCTTGATGGTATAGCTTGATGTTTAACTTCATAAAGCCTAAAATCCTATAAACTTCCTCAATAATTTGATACAAATGCGATTAGTATTTCCTGATTATTGTTAACGCATTCAAACTATTCCGATTTAATTAATTATTTGAGATTCTACATTGTCTCTGTAGTAATTTCTTGCTATTTAAAACTAAACTTATTAATATGGACAGCACATACCTTCTAATAACAAACAGTCGTAGAGAAATTGTTGTGACAAAAATACGTTAAAAATACTACTTCAATAGAGCAAAGAAAGTTCTGAATACAATTATGTCGCTTTGTAAAGTGTTCTTACACAAATGTATTCAACATATCGCAGAATCACAGCGAAGCGCGAGACATCGTTTAAGCAAAACGTAACACTTTCAGTCCGTTTATATAACAAACTGCCTCGGGCTTAAATCCGGTTTCAACACGATGCCCTTGTTCTACGAAGAACGACGTTGTTAGATATGCTATGTGCGACATTTTTAGGTGGACTGCTTTCACAATATATTTATTTTACATTTTTTTTTCGTCGTGACTGTCCGTTCTAGTTCATAATATAAACCTATCTATATACTTTAAACGGCTTCAAAAAAAAAAACAGGAGGAGTTCCCAATTCGCTCGCATTTTATTATGTTTTTTTGGCTCAGAGCTTCGTCATTTATTAACCAATCTAAAAAAATCTTAGAATGGGGACATTCCCAAGTGGGCCCCATGTTATTTTAAATATCATTGAACCTTGGGTTTCAAAGACATACAGATAATCGACATGTTGCTATATGGAAACTTACCGTAGCCATATATATTTTTATTTTTTTAGACAAAAAGGCAAATGAGCAAACGGTCACCAAGTGACCGCTATCCATAGACATCTGCAACAAGCATTTGCGAGTTGCAGATGTGTTGCCTACCTTTAATAAATAGAGGAAGGGTTAGATATAAAAAGGGGCATTTTCATTATCTTATCACCTTACCGTCAAACCCTCTTTCCCTCCCCACCCATCCCTTATTAGAAAAGGGTGGGTGAGGTAAGAGGACTAAAATTAGGCCTTCAGCACACATTCCTGAGATGAAGCGCAGAAAACTTCTACTTCGCGAATGCCTTCAAGAATTCCTAGTATTCTACCGGTAGAGCGGGCCATTCATGCAACAGATGTTGTTGTGACTATATTATATATAAATACTACGTCTAATGACTATAAGTAATGTACAAATACAACTATATAAATTTGATATCAGTTTGTTTTTTTAGATACTCCGGGGAAGAAGACGAATCGAATGATAACCCAGTTTTTTTAGACTCCAGGTCATAACAGAGCTGACACACATACATACATACCCGCGAAAAACATACTCTCATGTCAATCGGGCAAAAAAAACTCGATGTTTATAAGGAAATAAAATATAAATTGCGAACAGCTAAAACATAATTATATAATAACATGTTTATACGAGATTGATGTCTTAATGAACTGGGAAAGAAATCGAAAGATGATAGATAATAATAGAAAAATAAAGTTTTCTCATAAGTGGATCTCATATGTTAAAACTTTTTATCGTAACAAGCTCTTCATTTCAGAGAGCATGATTAATGTTATAACTTCATATTACTTACGCTGGGAAAACTTAAAACTTTCTACATTCACAAATAAAAATTTGAAATTTGAATATTTACACGAGACTAACAATATTACGAGCAATTTTACAATGAAAGTCTTACGTTTAAATTAATAAAAGATTAAAAAGTATAACGAGTAAACTAGACCATTTGCACATGAAAAATTTATAAAAATTATAAAAATTAAATTATTAATTTATTAAAATTATAAATAAAAATTTGTAGATGAATATATTTTTCTCCGACTGATAGAAAGGTATTGTAGTTTGTATGGAGGAGATTCAAGATTACAATATTTCACAGAGGAGCTGGGACGACATACACTTCAAATTGACTTATGACAATCTTTTGAGCTGTAGTGTACTACGGTTCGGCGCGTGCTAGGCTTTTGGCCGTCGGTACGCGTGAGGCCGGTTACTGGCTTCACGCGTACCCTTCGTCAAATACAGGAACATTTTTTGAGCCTGACACGCTCGGAATCGCAACCTGTCTGCGGCTTGGGCTTCCGGTCTGCGCTCCTCATAAATGTCCCTATGGCAGTGATGTCGACAAGCTAGGACATAACGGACTGTCATGCCAAAAATGTGTAGGCCGCTTCTCGAGACATGCCGCTCTTAATGATATCAAACGCCGGTCCCTTGCCACCGTCAACGTGCCAAGCCGACTGGTATTGCAAGAGACCATGGCAAGAGACCGGACGGTATGAGTTTGATTTCATGGAAGATGGGCCGGGTGCTGGTATGGGATGCAACCTGTTCAGACACGCTAGCCCCTTCTCAGCTACATGGAACCAACAACAGAGCTGGTGCGGCTTGAGAAGCGGCTGAAAAAATAAAACATGCAAATACAGGAGTCTAGGCTCCGAATATGATTTTGTCCCATTCGTGTCGAGACCCTTGGTCCGTAGGGTCTTAGCGCTATAAGGCTTTTTAAGGAAACAACAAAAAGATTAGTCGACATCACAGGAAATCGAAGAGCTGGCAGTTACCTCGGACAAAGAATTAGTCTAGCTATTCAAAGGGGGAACGCTGCCAGTATCTTCGGAGCCTTGCCTAAAGGGACTCAATATTGCCAAAAATAGCATTATTGATGCTTAAAATATACATTTAATTATTCTTACATGCACTATTTTTAATAAATTATTAGAATCCTTGTAGAAATTATTGCATAGATAAATTAAACTTATCATGTTTGTGATATTACGAACGTTTGTATGTGGGTATGTATGTATATCCGTTTTGTTGTGACCTCCCAAAGACTAAACGGTTGGACCTTTTCCGAATATTGGTTCGATTCTTATTTTTCCCAGGAGCGTCATAGGGGTGGAGTCATTTCGGTTTACAGTGTTATACGGTTATATCTAATGCAGTTGGTCTGGCTTATTGTTTTTTTTTACTAAATGTTAATTGCCGATAAAACTGAGTAAAAAAATACGAGAATGCTGGCCACTTTAGTATAGATGGACTTCCTGCATTATCGACTGATGATATTATCATGGTGGCGGCGAACTTTGTTACGATTTTGTGGCGTAGGGGAAGTGGGGAGTCAGCAGTGGACGTCTGTTGACCCATCAAGATGATGTGAATTCATCAAATACTTAAAGGCCATACAGAAGGATTTAAGGGATTGTTTAATTTTTTTAAAATGTAACATGGCATAAAACCAAAAATAATGAATGTTGTTAGCAAGGTCGTTAATTGTTGTTGGGTAGTCTGATTACATATCTAGAGAACCTTAATCGTGAGCCGGACGCCGCGTGTCGCGGTTGTTTATAAATAGCGACGGTCTCCTATCATTTTATTTGACAATATTTACGAAGTCATCGTACTTCCCTTGAACCCCTTTTTTTATAAGAGCTCTACTAATAATAAATAAATATAAGAAATAAATAAATATTTTAATTTAAGGTCTTTACATACGAAATTAGCGTTTTGTCGCACTGACCACTTTGATCTGAAATATCTCCTCTTTAGTTAAGAATTCCAAATTTAAATTTATAAATTCATTTAGTTGGTACATTCGAGTTTTGAAAACAGTCATTCTTTGTTTTTTCCTCATTATTTTTTTCTTTGGCGTCGCTTATTACCGTACAATGGAAAACATGAAATATCGATATATTTACGAGTACGAGTACTACCGTGGCAAAAGTGCTGCAGAAACAGCTCGAAGGATTAATGATGTGTACGGCGCTGGTGTCTCAAAAGAAAGCACGGTACGTTTTTGGTTTCAACGTTTTCGTTCTGGAAATTTCGACCTTCAGAACCAGCCCCGTGAGCGGCCGGAGACCAAAGTGTAAAATGAAGAATTAAAGGTTATTGTGGAAGCGGATCCATAACAGAGTACTTCAGAGATAGCTGCAGGCTTCGGGGTTAGTGATAAAACTAATTATTAATCCATTTGAAGCAAATCGGGAAATTGAAAAAACTTAAACGATGGGTACCTCATGAATTGAGTGAATCGAACTCATGCTCGTCGCAATAGCTGAACCCTGGAGACCCAGTCAAATCCTGCACTAAACGAAAATTGACTCAGATAAAGTTACTTGTGAGTGTTTGGTGTACTAGCGCCGGTGTCATACACTACAGCTTTCTAAAATCTGACCAAATGATTACAGCAAATATCTATTGTCAGCAACTGCAAACCATGAAGGAACAACTAGCTGCTAACCAACCGAGATTGGTCAATCGCTCTATGCCATTGCTGCTTCACGACAACGCAAGACCAAACACTGCAGAACAAACAACCGCTAAGTTAGATGAGCTACTCGTACAATTGGAATGTCTGCAACATCCACCGTACTCCCCGGACCTTGTTCCAACAGATTACCATTTTCCCGGAATTTAGACAACTTCTTACAAGGAAAAAAATCCAACTCCGATGCGGCAGTCCAAACCGCCTTCAAAGAGTTTATTGATTCTCGCCCCCATGGTTTTTTTAGTAAAGGGATCAATGAACTACCTATGAGATGACAAAAGTGCATGGATAACAACGTTGCATACTTTGATTAATTAAATAAAATATATTTTACAAAAAAATTTGACTTTATAATCCTCCCGTACAAAACGCCAATATATAACTTATATAACGAAAGTAAAATTATTAATAAATCTAATCAATTCAATTCAAATTTTGTGTATTTTGCGTTATTTTATACTGTCATATCAAATACCTCATATAAATATATATATTCCCAAGGGCGTCTGGCAGGCGGCCGGCCGTAAAACTGTAACCAAAACCAGTTGCAGTATGGACTACAGTAGAGTCTAGGATATATGGAAGATTAGTACATAGTATGCCAACTCTACGCAAGTAGGAATAAGGCAGGAAAATGATGAACGAAAGTAAAATTCTTAAAAGGAAAAATCAAAATAATATGTTTAAAGTACGCTATTACTTCGACAATAACATCCATACCAATTACAAAGTATGTAGTCATTGTTATTTTAACGTTGTTAATTTAAACATATTTACGTATACACAAACGCAAATCTGTTACCTAAGTATTAAACCGAAGAGTCGCAATTAAATTAACACGTGTCAAATGAAGTTAAGCCTTAGCAACTCGCTGGAGATGTGCGGAGTTCACGTCTAACTGAATTTACAACTTCTAGGCACAGCCTGGCACAACGTACAGATGTGAATATTACGAAAATAACTTAAGCAATCACCAAACACGGCATAGGTGTGTTGCCTCTTATTGTGGAAGATAACCTAATAACAGATGGAAAAAGTTGAGATCCTTTTCACCGTATCTAGTTTTTAAGCCTAACTTACTGAACTAATTTTTATAAATAACTATTTAAAGTACTATAAGGAAAAATTAATGTATTCTAAAATCAGGCAAATTTTTCCTCTTTGGCTGTATTTAACCTCGATTCGAAAATATAATGATTATTAAAACAAAAAATGATGTCCTTCTGACGTAAAATATAAGAAATTGAGTTACATACTCGTATACATATTTTAGACCTACTTGTAAATAACTAAGTACATATTAATTACTATAAATAAGCATACAAACAATTACTTTGTTGAAAAACTTTTGATGTAAACAATTGCCATCCAATAATGTTTAAAGATAAAATTGTATTCCATCAATGACACTTTTAAGTATTACTTAAAAATTCACGACCAAACATTTAAATGCTTCAATAAATTTTCGCTGTTGGCCGGATATACATTTATTTTATACGAAAATCCAGGAGCGAAAAGCGTACATTATTTATATTTCGAATTTTATTTATTTAACAATGAATTTACTAAATAAACAAATAAGTCATAATAAGCTTTTAACTAATTACTTTAGTTGTAAAAAATAATTTCACGATAAAATAAAGTCACCACTTATCATTATTTTCCTATTAGAATTGTCATATCATATCCTTTATACGAGTAATATTAGTCTAGAACTATAATATAGGTCTAGAACTAAATAAGCGCTCATGCTATTGTCCAGAGGTGGGTAGTGATTACAAATTTCCTTTTCTTACGGTACTGGCACATCGCTATCGCATCTACCTTCTTTCGTGCTCTATGCAACGCAGCATTCCTAGAATTTGAATTGCGCCTTGGCATAAAATCGACCGGCAAACGGCATGACACTCTCTTATGGCGTCACGACCCTTTTACGTGTTGAGGTCGAGAAGGACATCGAGAGATGGCTCTCGACGCTCTTCTGTGACAATATAAATTTGTTAAGACTTTAATTGTAATAATTGTTATTGTTAATTCTATTCTTTTAAACTCTTCTCAATTTCATTATTTTTCTACATGTGTTTCTGGTTTTAAACAATTAGGAGTTCGAAACTTCATTGAAATATTTCTTACATTATATTTTATACTTTAATATCTGTTAACTCCGTGTGTACTGCGTATTATTTAAATTAAAGTTCAGTAAAATGATTAAGTATCTATCCTTGGTAGGAAATACATCAAAGTGGATCTAAAAGACATTACACGTTGCATTCACAACGACCGCCTCGCATATTACGCTGGCGTCGGCTCTTAGCTGATTAAAATTTCAAATAAGGTTTTGAGCTACACAATGTTTATTATTGCCTTGCCCACGGCTTTTATCTTATTTCATCAACTTAAATAAAAAACTAATTTACTTAAAATGTACAAATTGGGAAAAAAAACGCAATGTAAATCACTTTAAACAAAGATTATATTAAGCCACTGTGGACACCAGTTTGTGCTCTAGCTGTATATAGCAGTTACATTGGCGAACTACTTAAAAAGATACTCAGGAACCATCAATTTACTCTTGACGCAAAACTGGTAAGCAAAGATCAATAAAATCAGTCGAGATAGTCTTTACTTTTGCATTTCGTAATAGACAACATCAAATTAACAATACAGTCAGTTCGGAACACGCCTTGTTAATGATTGTTTGAAAGAATTACTGCAGATCACTTTCATTTTTCATTTCATTACAGATGAATTTTAAATCATATCGAAAATTTTTTACTCTTTACACTCTATTACTAGACTGTTCTATAGTAAGATCTTAAGACCGATGAAACATTGGATTTTTGAATAAAATCCTCCAGTCCCGTCCTTTTCTTAGTACGGTGGAACATACTGCGATCGGCAACCCAAGCGTGGCGATTATAGCACATTTTCCACCAGTAATGCGATCGATGGGGCAGGCCTATGTCCAGCAGTGGACGCTCATGAGCTGAGATGGATAGATTTCGTAAAGGCCGTTAACGAAGCATAGAGTAAGAAATTGCTTCTCTACTCTGTTGCATAATTTCTTGAGAGAGTTATTCGTTCATTAGAAGGTAAAAGACGGTTATTGCTTCAAGTCAGTACATGAATCTTCAATAAAAAAAATAAAAAACAATGAGTTGTTAGAACATTAATATAAGCCTATATCAATGAAGATTTTAAACATAAAATTCACTGCCATTAATTTATGTTTCTCTTGCTTTACTATTGTAACAAAAGAATCGTAAAGTGAAAAATACGATTCAATTTATTAATATACTCCGTAATAAAGATTTTACAACTGTTCGTAAACCCATATAGATATATATGACTTGCATTTTCTGTTTCTCCAGTTAAAAAAAAAGAAGTTTAAAATAATTTTAATTCTAGAACCCGATTTTTTTGTTGCATTAAATGAATAAATTACACCTTTAGTTATCTTCATTATTGTATTCATTCTTCTTATTGCCTTCACTTCATGAATACAAACATACAAATATAATTTATTTATTTTTGCCATTCCAACTCAGCTTAAACGCTTGTGCTAGGATATGGGAAGCGACAACAGTCGAATGGTGGGCGGGATTCGAACCCACGACCTAAATGATCTGTAGTAGTCTGAAATCCATAATACCCTATCCCTAAACCAATGAATAAAACGAGTCACAAGAGTATAACCTGCGCAGAACTCCAATCTTCTCGATTTAGCTACTAAGCGCATGCGGCTGATAACGGCGGAAGATTAAGTTCAGTCGAATGTAATGACGATGAAAAGATAATCAACAATAAAAAGATAAAAACAATTAAAGGTACAGTTATATAGGGACGGTGACTGTCATTGTGTTTGGTGTCCCGAATTATGCCATTATATAACACAACGTTGAGTTTTGTTTTGCCAATTGGATTTCAGTTCTTCAAAAACAAGCATGGGAGCTAAACGATTATAAACACGACCGCAAGCCGCAAACATTTTGGACCATATATAATTGGTAGCATTAAGCGGATTAATGGCTACATTTAAAACTGCCAATACGAACTTCAGTTTGGTCGCGGTGATTTATTGTTATTTTTGCAGACCAGGGTACGTGGATCATCTATCATGGAAAAGTTTATAGAACTGTGATTTATGGTCTGGATACGTTGAGTTATTATAAAGCTACATTTAATTGTAAAATGTTGAACATTTAATACTGTCGAGGCATACATCGCGAATTTGTACTATTATTCTGTTTATAAATGGACAATTATGAAAGACTCAAATTAATTTGTCGAAAAATAATGTTCGTTTATAATCTTGATGTGCTATTTTATTTAGAGTAAATAGATAACATATGAAATATGTGTGTTAACATACTTTTTATATAAACTGTTTGTAGATATAAGGTTACAAAGTATTAATATGTTTAAAAAGATAATACTACGAACTAACTTTAGATTCATATTTACATGTTAAAAAAATTATAAACACAATTGTTATTATTTGTTTTAACTAATACAACCTTCTTAAATAGTGCTGGTTGATGACGAAAGTCGAAAGGGAAATTCGAATACTGACCTATATAATAAATACGAATAAACTAAAAACCTTCAAGATTTATCTTAAAAATAACAGCACTAAAATAAAACGGTGCTATGAAATAGAGGATCTAGAATCTAGAAGTTTCCGTTAAAGGCAACGGGCAATATTGGGAACCACTTAGTCCGCCACCAGCCCTCTGAGTCACGTAATCCTCCGCTCGCATTGTTTGACACGACTTCAAAAACAGATATGAAGGCGATGGTGTTTGTTCGATTGCCAGAAACGTGATGAGATTAAATTATTTTATTAGCTCGTGTTTAAATATATGGTAACATGTTCTTGTACATTTAGTTATTGGAAGGGGAAAGATAACTAGAATACTGCCTCCGGCACCTAACTCATCGGACGAAACGCAGAATACTTGTACGTGCCACCTGTTTTCTGTGTGGTCGTGGTATTTCACCGGTCGAGCGGGCCATTCAAGCAACAGATGTTGTTTGGGATCTACCACTGTTACTGATTGATTGAATAGATTCTAATGTAAGCGTACAAATATTTGATTTCCAATATGAATAATTGCAATCACTATTTTTTTTTTTTTAATTTAGATTTGAATTCAGTTCAACATCAAAGGGTCAGTATAATTAAAATCCTCTTAAATTTATAGGCAACGTAGACATTATTAAAAAAAAAAGTTTAATCCATTAATTTTGAAACAGAGGTTACAAGAACAATTCACAATTGTCTACAAATAGAGAAAGTGGTAAGATTCCCACTTTCTCTATTATCTCTTACGTTCATAGCTAAAGACTTTTTAATGGTATGCGCCTAAAAAGTGAGTGTGCTCAGTAAGGGTTAACTCACTAGGTTCGACTGTCAACTATCACACTGTTGTAAATCTGTCAAAAAATACATTTTGAAGTTGATTGACGTTATCTGAGCATTATGACTAATATTTTTCGTGGAATTGTAAAGTATGTAAATAAAGCAATTAAAAAATTCAAAACGACCAAATGTGCTTGTATGGTCTTTATTAATTTATTAAATCATTTACATAACGAAATATTAAAATGTCTGACGATGATTTTCCAATAATTAGTCGCGTAATTTATGGCGTTGACTTTCATAAAATAAATTACTTATGAACACCAAACATTGATTTAACTGCGAATATGAAAGTTGCGTTGAAAGCGTCGAAATTCAGAATTTACGTCATGCGATCGTAAATCCAATCAGTTTATGGATGTGCTAAAAATTAATTAAAGTATATATTATAGCACACATAAGAGATTCATTTATTATCGCATTTAAGGCCAGATTAGCAGGTACATGAAAGAAATTCAGTTGGGAAACGAAGCTAGCGGCTACTTCAAATCTTATACAGCAGGTTTAAATTATAGAAGCTTCCATTCATATTATACTTGAGTTTTAATAAGCTCTTAAAAAATTAACAGCTATATCAATCAATTTTACAACTATTTTCATATCTAAACTTGCATTGTAGAAATATTTTATTTTGTTACTAATTTATATCATTGAGTTACTAGAATTAAATACGTATAGTTTACTTCGAAAAACATCTGCTACTTTCCTTGACTTGCAATTCTTGAAAGAAACCTTTCAATACGTCTTAATTGAATGGCTAAATGATTCTGTCCCGGGGACGGAAAAGAATATCAAATTCAGCGAGTTCGCGGCTCACTCAGCGTATCCCACAGTTACGTCTTGAATTTTAATTTACTCTAGTGAGAAGAATTACATTTGTGATTTGTTATTTGATACGTAACATCTTATTCTAGCAGATAACATAGCAGAGTATATAAGTAATTAGTGGTATAGTATACAGTGGTTTTTGTAAATGTTTTTTATATATATGTATACAAGAAGGTAGCAAACAAGTAAGTGGTTACCTAAGTGACTGTTGCTCATTAATACATGCAACAAGCATTTGTGAATTGCAGATGTTGCCTACCTTTAATAGACAGAGAAGGGGACCTTTCGTAGACAGCAAAATTACATTTCCTTCTCTTATCCATCCCCTTCCCTGTGCTTCCCCTAAAGGAAAGGATTTCTTATTTCTTCATTGCATATGTATAGGTATACATGTGTGTATGTGTATGTAGGTGTGTATATATATATATATATATATATATATAT
>DWLR01003928.1:0-12782 GCA_018246295.1 Papilio alexanor hazarajatica
TTAAATAGATGCTACGAGATAGATTAAAATTACATTTGATATTATGCTATTGAATGTAGTGAATACTTATGTATTTAAGTATTTATGTATTTATGTATTTATGTATTTATGTATTTATGTATTTATGTATTTATGTATTTATGTATTTATGTATTTACGTATTTACGTATTTACGTATCTATGTATTTATGTATCTATGTATCTATGTATTTACGTATTTATGTTTTTATGTATTTATATATTTACGTATCTATGTATTTATGTATTTATGTATTTATATATCAATGTATCTATGTATTTACGTATTTAAGTTTTCATGTATTTATGTTTTTTATGTTTTTATGTATTTTTTTTATTTATGTATACATGTTGTACTATAGTATTTTTCCGAATACTAGTGAAGTGGTGCCGTTAATCGTAATTTAATTTGTAGCTCGCCGCCGTACAATACACGGCGGCGACGGCGCAACACACCACGACCACGAGTTCGGCCCCAAGTGGCCGTCGTCGATCCGCTGGCCGACCTCTGCCGAGTAGATATGACCCCGAGGACCAGTCAGAGGCCACAACAAAGGCAACTCGTAAGTACCAATGATCTGTCTAAGCCAATTTTGAACTTCGACCGATATGACTTGTTCGAATAAATTATTCTACAGACAAACAATTTATTATTGTAAAATATCTATTGCTATATGATATCGCTTTTTCACAGCTTCCCTTCTTTCAAAGACGGGTCGCTCAGCAGTAAAAAAACACGTACAATTCCCCGACGAACAAAGCTGCATCGAGGAAGCTACTGAAGCACCGCCAACTGTGGAAGAAAAACCTGGTAAGTTTTAGTAAAAAGGCGGGGGCAGAATTGTTTTAACGTTTTAGTCAAAGATAATTTGTGATAAAAAAAACTATCAAATGGATTTGTCAGAGTTTCCTCCTTATCTCATTTAAACAATCAACTATTTTATCGTCGTATAATTTGTAGTGGTGTATCCTATAACTGTTACTAAAATAGAAGCAGTAGCTATGCACGAATAGTCAAGGAAGTACTGTGGCCTCAAGGGACAATGACACGAAGCAAAGGTGCATTTCTGCCTTTAGTCTGTTGTGTGAAATCCCACAGGCTACATTTTTATAATAAAAGATTCGTCACCTCACGCGCTCCCATTCAGTTCGCAGGATGTACCATGCCCATCGCTACTTATCAATATCCCATAATTGATTGCAATTTTGTGAATGCAAAATGTATCCACCTGTCATAGGTATATATAAAAGGATAATTTCGGTAAATTTTATATAAGTGTATGCTGGCTATGATTACTGTTCAGGTCAGTCATAAATAAATAAATATCCACAATTATCAAGTTAATTAGGCGAGTACAAAAAGAAAAGAAGAGGAAGGGTGAGAAGAAGAGGAGAATCCACTCTCCATTGCTCTCATCTCTCTTTTTCTTAATCTACCAAAAGCTAACAATGTCTTATAATTGTTGCGATGCGAATGATGATTCATATTGATGATCAGATAACACCGCTTGTTCTTGTGCGTCCTTCTATAAGTATGAGAATTGAAATCAGCGCCATCTATTTTGTATAGAAGCACGTGTGATCAGCTCGCTATGGATGGAACTGGAGTCGGAAGCACCTGTACCGGAGCGCTGACGGCGGCGCAGCGAGCAGTACTACCGGCCAGTGTCGCGCGCGCGCCTCGAGCGCCGTAAGATGTCCGCGGCCGGCGTACCGCCCGCAGATCCTGATACAAAGGACTCCTATCTATAGTTAGAGCAAGGACGTAATCCTTGCTATTGAAAAATATAACATCTTTCATTTTTCGGCAAACTTCTTGAACATTAGGCTTAGTAGTAAGTGCATTTTTGTGTATTGTGCACTTAACATACAATAAAAGATAATTGTTGTTTTGTGCTTACGTACGCTTATGGAACATTAATTGTGAAAATTATTTTTTTCGACAATCTATGACAAAAGACATAAAATTCGCTTTTGTGCAGGCATTTGTTCAAGAAGTTTGCAGGAATTATATCTTTGTTTCTATCATCCCGTCAAAGATTCAAAATTAACATCATTATAATATTTACCATCACAATATTATACGAATAATTACAATTGTATTTATATATTATTTTATCACATTTAATTTCATATATAAATATTAAATAATAATCGCATAACAAAAGATTAAAAAAGTAAAAAGTTTAAATATAATTCAGAGCAACATTAACTAAAGCTTTCTTTGTTATTATTTTACTGCCCCGATATCTGCTCAACGTAAATTCCAAACTTTAGCATTAGCCCTTTAGAGAGGCTAAATGCTATTATTAACAAAAAAACCAGTTATGCAATATGGGGCAGCACCAAATTCAATCTGCAAAAATCTAAGAGTATTTTAAAAAAAATCGTTTGACTTGGTTTGAATTATTTCAAATTAAGTAACGTGTTCAGCTTTAAAAGTTATAAAATTATTCGGTACTATTAAGAAAACGGCAACTAAGAAATTTCTTTTAACATTTGGTACCTATCAAAATTTTATAAAAAAGAAGTACAAATTGACCATTTTTTCTTAAGCGTTAACATTTTTTTTTTAAATCGTTATAATCTATATTTTTGTAAAAACCTAACCATTAATAAAATATTTTGAGAAGTATTTTGGCAAAGCCTTTTTTTAATAAGAATAGAGATATCAAAATTACAAAAATATTTTTTTTTAAATCCATTATGTGTTATAATAAATTAATAAAAGTTACAAATATATCCAAAATTACATAGATTAGGCAATTGTAAAGTGCGTACAAATAAAGAGCACTTTATATTTTTCACAGTTTTAACAAAATAAAAAAAAATAAAAAATAATACATGCATAATTTCATTAGTATAAATTAAAACTAACATCTTGTTCCTGCTTAATGTTATAATGTATGTATGTATTATATATAATATACATATTATCAAACATGTATTTCATTGCGATATATATTTCTTTTTACGCCAAAATAATGTATCAAATTATACTATATAATGTTTTTGTTTTGCGCAGAATTATTTCAGTTTTGACTAGCCTGTAAGCAAACATGATTTGACCTCTAGCCTAGTCATCTGTAATTTTATTTTATTTATAGACATCATCGTACTTAATAAGTCCTTCAATCGATTAGTTTCAAAGATATTCAAAAACAATATTTCAATACTAACTGCTTGAGGTGTCAGGAAATGATGAGAGATGGTGAAAATAAGTTATATTGTAATATTTCAAATATTATATTAAGAAAACTTATTTTCATTAAGGTAATGTTAGCTTCAGTAGAATCGGATGCATCTGAAATTTAAAGAGGGGATGTACTCGTAGGAATCCTTCTTTACAGAACAGGGTAATTAAAGCTTAGTCGTTTGAAAGAAAAGACTGTCGAAAGGTCTCATATTGGAACCTAGATAGAAATGGATTGGGGCCATCAATTAACTTTTCAGTTAGACTTGAGCCCCAAATCGGCCGTATTACTTTTCCTTTGGTTGTGGGTGTCGCAAAGCTCCTCATTAAAGCATTCGATCGACAATCTACCAATAGTTTTACGGCAGAAAAGAATGATACGACAAGCCTTGTTATCTTGTACTGTTTTAAGAATAATGATCTTAGGCAATTTCACTTAATAATGTTTCAGATTAGTAAAATAAATGTTTGTGACGATTCCTTACGCTTAAGTGACCCCGCGAAACGTTAATGGTTAATTGATTATATGTTTAAAGCTCGATTATACGATCGTTAGATAAAATTGCATAAGATTTACCACAGCAAAATAAAAAATGTAAAAAAAAATATTCAAAGCATACATTTTAAATTGGCCTATTGATAGGCGATAGCAAATAAGTGACTAACGCGTTGTACTAGGCGAGCGACGGAGAGCGAGGCGACGTGGCGCGATGCTAAGCATTACACAAAATACGAGTACATACGACTATTTGATTTTTCTTCGTCACATTTAACGTGTTTGTCGCTCAACTAGAACAATGGGTAAAAAAGTCGTATATATTAAAGACATTTTAAAATTATATCGTAGATGTTACAGAAATTTCAAAGATTATATGTTAAATGTTTAAGAAATTTAAAATAATAAAATATTGATGTTGTTTAATTAAAAATAGATGTGATGTAGAAAATTTCAAAAATATAACATAATTTAAGTCATTTAAAAAATATATTCATGTTACTTCAATTACATAGTGTAGTTCAAAAATGATAAATGTTTAAAGGTAGTTCCCATTTTAATATATCGATGTTTTAGTAGATACTTATATCATAAACAAACATATTTCGAAAATATTATATTGATCGGATATTAACAAACGATAATTAAAAACAAAGTGTATGTTGTGTTAAAAAAATTTCATCTTAATAAAGCGTAGTCAAAACGGTAATTCACAATTGTTTTATTTACTTGCATCCCTTCTATCTCCGCCGTAAGAGAAATAAATCATTTTACTAAAATAATCCTTGACTATTTTACTATTTTAACAAAAAACATAAATAGTTTTGATTTGTAAATTGGTATAATTATACTCATTTTTAAGGATAATGAATACACGCAGAATCAAATCAAGACAGATTTTTAGCTAGGAAAATAAGAAACGAACTCGTCCTAAGCCGCGCCGAAAAGTAAATAAAGTAGGTCTTGCAATAACTAGTTTTATTTATAAGTCATTTATAACCACGCTACCTGCCATTGCATACCCATTAAACCCAAACAGGGTTTCTATAAGGTCTACCAAAATGTCAATCTTCAGTATATCTTCGGAACCCAAGATTCAACGATATTTAAAATCAAATGATGCCCCCTTTCCAACAAAGGTTTTTTTTTTTAAATCGATTCATAAATGACGAACTTCTGCGGTAACAAACATAAAAAGGAATCTAGAAACTCCTCATTTTTTCAAGTTGGTTAACAATAATCTTACAAGTACTTAGTAGACTTCATGGTCCAGGGTTTTGAATAGGGCATCTCTAAAACTTTTTAGGGCATATGGCAACACAAAAGCTCTCTCGTCTTAAGGCCGAAGCCTTGAAACTGAAGAGACTGGTATCCTGCGCGGCACCGGTTCGGAGAGATTGGGTCGTGCAACAGTATATCCGCACCAAGGACAATTACCGTTCTGCAATAGGGTTGGCTTAGACCCAAGGTTGGAAGGAGTTCTGCGGCTGTCAGGACAGAGAGACGATGTGGGATGGGGTATACAGGTGATAGGCCGCACTGCGTTCAGGCAGGAGGATATCCCCCTTGCTCTGAACGGTAAAGTTCTGAGCGCGGGGGAGTCGGCCAGGACCTTCGCCGAGGTATTTTATCCTGAAGATCGGGTTGAGGACGACGATGCGAACCACACAGAGATAAGGAAAATTGCGGACAATGTAAATGAGGGGTCCCATGATGATACATGCGACCCTCCTTCCACAATGCACGAACTTATGTGGTCCGCGTCTAGTTTCAACCCGAAGAAGGCCCCTGGTCCCGATGGCCTCACCACGGACATTTGTTTGGCGGCCATCACCCTGCATACAGCGTTATTCCTGGCCATAGCAAACCGCTGCCTGGCCTTAGCGTGCTTCCCCAGGAGATGGAAAGAGGCAGCGATTGCTGTGCTTAGGAAACCCAATAAGGAGGACTACATGCACCCCAAAGCATACCGACCGATTGGACTCTTACCCGTTATGGGCAATATCGTGGAGAAGATGCTGGTGAGGCGGGTCCAATGGCATACTGCACCTGTCCCTGTCATCAGTCGCCGCCAATACGGCTTTTTGCCGCAGTGCGGTACCGAAAACTCCCTCTATGAAATGATTCAGCACATTCGAGCCGAAGTTGGGAGGAAGAGGCTCGTTGTGCTGATATCGTTTGACATAGAGGGAGCCTTCGATAACGCCTAGTGGCCTACTGTCAGGTGCAGATTGGCTGAAGCTCGGTGTCCCGTTAACCCGAGGTGCCTAATCGATGATTATTCAAGTGATCGAGTGGTGCATCTCAGGTACGCGGGAGCCGATTGGACCAGAGAAACCATAAAAGGGTGCGTGCAGAGCTCCATTGGGGTCCTACGCTCTGGAACCTGCTGCTGAATCCGCTCCTGGTGGAATTGGGGATGATGGGCGTCCACTACCAGGCTTTTGCTGAGGATGTGGTCCTGATGTTCTCGGGTGACAGCTCCGCTGACATACGGCGAAAAGCCAATGGGGCTCTCGAGCATGTTCGGAGGTGGGGGATCAGGAATAAGCTACACTTTGCGCCACACAAGACCTCAGCCATGGTAATCACCAAAAAGCTAAAGTATGACTCCCCACGTCTGAGCATAGGCGGGAGACCCATTGGGCTTACCAGGCAAATTAAGATCTTGGGGTTGATAGTTGACGATAGGTTCAGCTTTAAAGCGCATATTGAGGCGGTTTGCCGAAAAGCGCAAATCTTTTATCGTCAACTATCAACTGCTCACGTGTCACGTGAGGCCTGAACCCCGAGGTCGTCAGGACCATTAACGTTGCGGTGGCGGATCCCATCATCCTGTACGCGGCCAGTGTGTGGGCGCCGGCGGCGGAGATGAAGGGCATTAAAAAGTTGCTAAACCAAGTGCAGCGCGGGTTTGCGCAGAAAATCGCGAGAACATACAGGACCGTCTCTCTGCACTCGGCCCTAATACTGGCTGGGTTGCTTCCTCTGGACCTTCGGGTCCAAGAAGCGGCTCTCCTTTATGAGGTAAAGAAGGGTCACACCCTGCAGGTATTGGGAGACCGGGAGCTAGAGAGGCCGGTACGTTCCGAAGATTCTGCGCATCCCGCCCACCGGGAGGGGCTACAGTTCGGCTGCCTGGTGGACGGTAACGAAGCAGCCCAGCGAGCTGCCGTCGAGGTAAATATCTACACCGATAGCAGCAAAATTTACGGCAGTATGGAATAGTGCCGCGGAGATCTCTTGCCGAAAATTAAAGCTGGGTAACTGCATCGTATACCAGGCGGAACTGCTGGCCCTGCTTGAGGCCGTGAAGTATGTAATGAAGAGTAATGCGAGGAGCTTCTTTCTTTATTCCGACTCAAGATCCGCCCTCGAAACACTGAAAAGTGGCGTTTCCCTCCATCCCCTCGCAGATGGTATAAGGGAAAGTATGGAAGAGATAAGTAAGCAAGGGAAAAGTATGGAAGTGTTCTGGGTGAAAGCGCATGCAGGAATGGGGGAAACGAAAGGGTGGATTAACTGGCGAAAGCAGCCGCGGTCAGAATGAAGACCAAAGCAAATTATGAAAGGTGTCCTGTTTCATTTGTCAAGCGACAGATTCGTCTGGATACGCTTGACAAATGGAACAGGCAATATGTGGAAGGGGACACGGCTTCGACAACTAAGCTCTTCTTCCCCGACACCGTTAGCGCCTACCCCGCACTTCGGAAGCTTGAGATGGTTCCCGTGCTGGCCCTAGTCTTGACGGGGCACGGGGAGTTCTCAGAGTACTTGAGTCGGTTCAAGTGCAAGGAGAACCCCTCGTGCATCTGTGACCCGGCACGGGAAGAATCCGTGCTGCATATCCTGGTAGAATGTCCATCTTCTCAGCAATTAGAGGTACAACAGAAATTAAAATGAAAAATAGAATAACAAAAGAAAGCCTTAGCAAGTTAATAAGAAATAAAAATAGTAAAGAAATATTTGTAAATTATTGTACATCCTTGGCCCTTAAAGTTATAAATAGAAATAAAATTTAGTAGTTATAAAAAATATAAGACTGTAACTAGATTTTAAGTATAATATTGTAAAACTTTTTTTTGAAAAAAAAAGAAATAAATAATTAATAAAAGAAAACAGTAAAAAAGGTAACAACCATGTTAGGGGTTCAAGAGGGCGGCATAGCGCTGCCCATTGAAAAAAAAACCTAATAATCGAGTAGACAAAAACCAGCTAGTAATGGCCCAGCTAGTAATGGCTTAGATATCTTCAAAAAAGTTGAAGATATATGCGATGAGTGCACCTCCTCAATTATCTAATAACTAATAAAACTATAATTCAAGTTATATGTAATATGAATTGTCATTTTACTATCTTTATTTTCCTCCGATGTGAAATATGGATATCGGTTATACTTAATCAATCAAAAAAGGTTATACTTAAACTATCGATGCTTCAACCACACGGAATATCGCATGACTTGCAAGCTATACAATAAATAAAATAAAAAGGAAGTATTCAATATTATATCAAGTAACACATTTTCGAAATAAAACTATTAAACATTTTTAAACCTTTGAGCTAAGAGGAGGAGGTGTTAGATTTTCCAATATTCTAAGTTTTACAAGAACTTGTAGAAGTTTAAATGAGGCTTGATCGTCTTCAACATTGCCGGTAACTTTTGTAACATGTTTTTAAAAGTTTTGGATTTCATCTTCTTTTGATTATACTAACAAAGGAAAATGAAACAGGATATTTAGTAAATAATCTCTTACTAGGTCTCCCTATTCCATTATAGTACATCTCAATAATTTCAATAGCAAGAAGTTCTTGCGGACCATCGACTTTTAACTATCTATAACTATTAAGAGAGAACAAATAAGTGGTAATCAATACGATCTGCATACTCCTCTGAGTTACAAGCGAGCTTAAAATCGAAACAAATTATTATAGGTTAATATAGGTACTCTGGAGACAGAGACTGGAGATATATGCTGCAGGTTAGCAACAGAAATAAAACCCGATATATCTAGATGATGAAAAGGGTTATTAAAAACATATTTTATTTTAATTATAAATTGCATAAAGTACTAACGTATTATTCACAAGTATTCAATTAAACACTTATTAGTAGTTATTAATAGTTTGCTTCGTATAGCACTAAATTAGTATTCCAAGTATCAATCGATAAATAGTCAATAGCTTTGAACGGCTCAATCATTAATATTTTCAAATAAAAATAAGCGACATCTCAGGAGCCTCACTTCCACGACAATAGTCCTTGTGTCCTTTAATTGGAGTCAGAGCACACAGAGAAAAACTTCACAAAAGTTTGATTAAATTTGTAAAGTCGTGTCGTCAACTTATATTTATTTATATGTATATTGAAATAAACATGGAGACTGCAATTGGAATACATCAAGTTTTGTATTGAAATTAAATTAAATTTTATAAGGAATAAACGAGCGTGGGCAAGTTAGTTATAATTAAAGTTTTAGCGAGACCAGAGTAAGTATTAAGATGACTTTTGTTAAAATGCAACCTTTGAATATTTTTTTACATACCATAAGGTCAAATTTTTACATATTAAATTTCGTTTAGTATATCTACTACGTACTTAAGCAATGGAGCATTAAGTAGCATGTAATTAAGTGATCCTATAATAAAACATACTGACATTTGTTCAACACGAAGACAACAGCATTTCCACCTGTGAGACTCAAGTTAACCTCAAGGAATACATAACACCATTAATTTTACAAAGGCGACGAACAGTAGGGAACCTAACGTTATTGATTTATACATTAACAGGCTTCGTTCTGTCCAATACAAGTACAGTTTAAACGGATGTCCATAGGCGTCGGATCACTTAATATTGGGTGTTCCATTGCTTGCGCTCCCTTATTCTATAAAAAAAATAAAGATTAGCAAACACCTGAGACTTTGTTCGTATTAGTCATAGTATGAAACTTCGCTGCTACGCATTTAACATGGACTATTTATATCAGAATCGTAACAGTAACAATAATATTCTTTAAAACTTGGATCTTAAGAATTGACATGGATACATGAAGGAAATGGCTGAAATGTAAATTTACTTAAGGGTTTCTAAAATTATAAAAAATGTACCTTTACATAAATATATACAATAAAATTTAATACTTTCCTTAAAATATTTTTTTCATTTCTCCATCTTCTACTCTAACCTCGCCAAATCCGTTGACCCCATTCTGATGTAGACCTTTTACAAATGAACTTTATATTACTACTTTTTTCAACAAAAAAAAATATAGACGCGAATTGGATGAATATAAAAAGTAGTAACCTACTTTTTGCTCGTTTAAATGAATAGCCCCAAATTAAGGTTTAAATTGAAATGCGTTTTATTGGAATAAAATTAAACTGTGAAAATTTGTTTTATTATAAAATAATTATTAAATTGTTGACCCAACTTATTATTATTGCCTTGTCTATTTTCCCACGTTTAAGTAGGGTCGCACAACACGTTTCCTTCTTCCACGCCCTTCTATCAGTCGTCATCCCAGTAGTCACTCCTTTCTTGCCCTCTCTATCTTTTATTAGGTCTACCCCTACCAACATATCCTTCAACATTCATATCTAACACTCTCCTTGTTACATGCCATTTTTCCCTCCTCATAACGTACCCATACCATGCTAACCTTTTGCTCTTTAATTTATCTACCACAGATGCTACTCCGGTACTCCGCAGGATAGAGTTGGATACCGTGGTGGTTCAAATATTTACGGGCCATGGGGGGTTTTCACATTATCTTCATAGGTCTAAGTGTAAGGAGAACCCCTCATGTAACTGCGACCCAGCACGGGATGAAACAGTTGCACGCCGTAGTTGACTGCCCGATGTTTGGTGGAATGAGATACGATCTCGAATCGGGAAAAAAAGAAAAAATTGAAATAGGAAATATTAATAAAATAATAAATATCAAAGAAATTAGATGCAAATTCATAAATTATTGTAAAATAGTAGCAAGAAAGATAATAAGTAAAAATAAAACACGGAACCAAACCCTAGTCAAACTTAATGTACCTGAAAATTTAACTGTCTTTTAAATTATTTATTGTTTTTTTAATCATTCCATTTTAAATGTATTTATTGTATTTTATTGTATTTTAATTTTACCGTTTTTAGCCTTTTAGTATATTATTGTATTCTATTTAAATATATTTCAAAATTGTATTAGCTTTTAAGTAAAGAAAAATATAAAGTTTTTAAAACGAATAAACGGTACGACAAGGTCTCTGGCCACGATGTGCCAGGGGGGAGCAGCAGGGCGGCAAAGAGGCCGCCCAATATGTATGTATATACATATATATACTCGTTCCGTACCTTATCCATTCGTTTCACGCCACACATCCATCTCATTCGCAACATTCGCATTTCTGCAGCATGCAATCTCTTTTCATCCCTACCTTTAACCGCCCAACATTCCGATCCATAAATGGTTTTGTAAATCTTCCCCTTTAGTTTAAGGGGAAGTTGTAGGTTGTTGACCCAAATTAATTGAACAAAAAAAAATGTTATTCGGACTTTCTTGAAATTCGTTTTAAATAGTGATATTTAAAAGAAACGCTACAGTAACCCAAATTACTCTTCCATTATACTTCTGGCGAAGTTGGTTAGTAAGTAAGGTAGGTATAGTAAAGAGTGAATCGTTTATGAGATCTTAATAATCTGATATAATATCAAAATATGTTACCACGCCCTATGCTTGCAAGGCATTTCAAGCACATCAAGAATCTTATACAATCGTAACAATTTCTTTTTCTTTTA
Organism: Papilio alexanor hazarajatica; assembly: GCA_018246295.1. Classification (NCBI taxonomy): domain Eukaryota; kingdom Metazoa; phylum Arthropoda; class Insecta; order Lepidoptera; family Papilionidae; genus Papilio; species Papilio alexanor. Next base: position 11,500 of record DWLR01003928.1, read on the forward strand.
TGCATGAATCGAAGACTGTTTAAAAAATAACTTAACTATTATGAAGCGCCCTTGTGAATTACGTTAAAGTAATTTGAAAGTGAAAGCTTTATTTTTATTTACGTCCTAAATATAAGACATATTTGTACAGTCGAGTTCCTTGGCGGTATTCCACTTACAGAAAAATTGCCTTGTTCGAAAATCTAAACTCCGCCTCCGTCTTACAAATAACCAATTAGGGTGCAATCGATGTTTTGACAAAATAAAGTAAAATCTGTGGCATACTTGCACTGTACTCCTGACTGTTGTTATCACCGCTGTCTTTGTTTTGCGCTCGGGAAGTTTTACGATCTCTGCCATTCAGACAAAATCATCATTTGCGAATACTCTATTGCAACAACATTGACCGACCCTTCTTCGTCCTAACACATTTAAAAGTAACATCCTATTGGTTATCGTTTCTCCGTCAACATCTCAAGGCATACGAAACGTTCACACAATTGTCTCTTTTAAAGTGGAATACCGCCAAGGAACTTGACTGTACCTCATGAATTATAAAACAAAGAAGGAAATATACGAAATTATAAATTTTTTAACCGAAAAGATAAATTGAAGTACTATAAAATATATTAATTTTGAGGTATTTAAAATGAAAAATTATGGCTCGCGTTAATAAGGTAACGGATTCAATCTGTTGTATTGCAAATTATGCTGTCCGGACGGCAGACTTCTGACTTGTCTATCTATACTTATATCTACTATCCATAACAATATTTGACCGTAGAAAGTCTAAAATTATCTACAGTTACTTCTATTATATCTACCAGGATCACAACAAAAGGTGGTTTCTTGCCGCCCCCGTAGACCACATTATCGGTCAAGGTCTTTGATGCAGGCTAAAGTTACAAATGAAAAGACTCAGACGATATGCGCGCCATGCCTGAATAGTTTTGGAATGACCTTCCAAGCCAAGGTGTTTGATTTTTGAAGGAAAATATCTGTAGTGACGTTTGACATATTTTGTATGGATTTGCTTCACTAATATGATAGCATGCATAGTCCTCCAGAAGTGGTAATATTTAGGTACAACAAAGATTATAACACATTTATTAACATTACCGTGATAATTATATACTTTTCCAGTACTATAAGTACTACCGTATATCGTAAGTTTATATATAATATATTAGGTTAGCAACTAATAAACCCGCCATTTCACAGTACAACATTATTTTATTTTTTAGACAACTAAATACAATTATTTCTCAATAATGTAAGCACCATCGTTTTCTATCACCTGTCGC
>DWLR01003929.1:0-12781 GCA_018246295.1 Papilio alexanor hazarajatica
TCATATTCACGGTACGGCCTCATAGCAGGCAGGGTTTTCTCACCCATTAATGATAGAAGCGTTGCTGGAGTTTCTTCCGTCACTTCTTCTCCCGCTAACGCTTTCCGAAGTGGTAGTAACTATCATTACTACCACTGTAATAATATTTCTGTAGCTGTAATAATATTTCTAATCTGATAATAGCATCCGATCGAGCCGAGGCTCGGCCCTCTCGGGCACACTCGAATCGAAATGCTAAACGCGTAATGAGTGACAGCCCAAGCCGAGGTACCCTCTCGGGGGCCCTTGTGCCCAGTCACTCTACGGAGCGTCCGCCGAAGCGATCTAAGAGATCGGCGGCCTCCCAATCCGGTCATAATAATAGAGTAACGGCCCGAGCCGAAGCTCCCGAGGGAGCACTTGTGCTTAGTTATTCTTAACGAGGTTTAGGCTAGGCACCTTCAGCGCTCTGCCGCCTCAAGCCCGGCGTAACTGTAAATGCCTCCTCAAGGTAAACAGTGGCAAATCAGTCACAAAGAAAAAAAAAACTGTACACACTCCGCTACAGATCGTCGAGCCGAACGGACGTGTTTCGTTCGCCTCGCAGCTGTCGTTTCGCCCGACAATAGTTCGGGTAATCCGCTGCGCATACGTGCCACAAAAGCGCCGCCATCCATTGTTAACGAGCCTGCTGTTAATTGTAAATTTTTTAACGCCCGACATTTAGGCAAGTTAATTTCTATTTTCAGCGTAATTTTTATTGCGTCTGACACCTGACAAGTGAATTTCTTGTTTCTTGGTAGACGTCATTACTGGTATTGTTTCCTATTTAGGGAATAGCGTGTAAAGTGCAGGTGCACGTTGCGAAGTGCAGTTTTCACCGCCCGGAGCAACGTTTTTAGCGACGCATCTTTTTGAAAAAGGCTAGCAGATACCTAACGGTGATAACGAAGCTAGTGATAACTGCGTAATTCGGAAGGGACCTCCACCACCTTGGGTAGTGCCCTAGTCAACGTTGGTCCACGTATTGGCCATTTAAAGCCCACGGGTAGTCATAGTTAAGCACACACCCGGGTGCACAATAAGATCGGCACTCGGAGGCATAAGGGCTATACGTAGTAGGCACACATCCTCCCTGCTTAACCCAGCAGGGAGGGAGCTAGGGATATACACCCCGGCCTCCCACCGGGACTGCATAGGCGTCTCGTCATCGTCAAAGTTGTGAGAAAGATAGGTTAAAATGGCGAACAATTTTGACGCCTTAGTCCACTTCCTGCGGAATAAATACGCCCCTATAATAATAAATATACCGAGATAGTTAGCTCTAAATCACGGCCCTCGTCATGGGCAAGCTCATCGTCGGTCTCCGAAATGGACTAGGACATCACTTAGGCTTTTATCCTCGAAAAATGTACGGTTTCCGCGGAACGTTTTCAACCAGATATATGTATATGTTTACATATAAATACATCAATATTGAATTCCACGCGGACGAAATCGCGGGCAACAGCTAGTTTTAAAAATAAAATGAATCGCGTAGTATAGTCAAATCTGCGGAGTGGACATTTTTCCGCTAGTTATAAACAGACATTAAAATAAATATTTGTCCTCCAAATAAATAGCAGATTAAAATGTATTTTGGATGATATTTTTTTCGTTTGATTTCTATGAACAAATATATATATATCGGTAGCTGATGTATAAGCATGATTGTCGGTCGCAATGCAGTGAGAAAGTGAGAAAGGCATTTGCGTTCGTTACTTTGAATATTAGAGTTACATCTATTTTGGGCATTAAATTAATTGCTGCAAAATTGCAACAAATAAGTTTCAGCTTAAGCTATGGGTACTTTCTATTAATACACGAATAAAAGAATTAATTATTAAAATAGGTTGATTAGTTCTAAAGTTTATATAATACAAACAAATCTTTCCTCTTAAAAAACAATATTAGGTTTAAATTAATCTCTAAATGTGTCCAATTGTTTTATTGTAGCTTTTGCAAATAAAGTGATAAATTATTTTATATGGAAAAGATTCGAGCAAATTTATATAAGTTTGTTGTTCGGAGCGCATTTGCGCTCGAGTTTGCGCTACTTTCGGAGCGGAGTGAATAAGTTCGTCCGAACTAAAATTTTGACTAATATACAATATACAAGTAGTATATTAGTTTTAAAGTAATATTTCATTTACACTAAGGCTCGCTTAGCAATTTCATTTTCAGTATGATTAAATACACACTAATGCCCGTTAATCAGAGCTGTAGGAAGAGATTACCATTTAGTGCAGTACCTACCCTTGCCTGCAGTGCCTTTTTTATTTGCTGCCAGTCTAGACGGCCCAAGTCAGTAGCAGTTTCGCAAATTTATGTAAAAACTTGCAAGTTGTCAATCTTACTTCATTCATCTTTGCTATTTGCCCGAACCACCACAACGTATCTTTTTCAGTTTTAGTCACGTTCTCCTATTATAATTTTTTTTCTCTTAAGTTGCATATTAGATTTTATTTATTAACAACAACCCGTAAAATCAACCTCAATTATATGGCTTTTTAAATTTCATATTTACTTACGCTTTTTGAGTAAAAAAAAATACATTTTGCTTTACAATCTCCCTCGTCCTTCCTTCGTTGAAAATACGAGAATATTTATAGTAAGTATGACAATTTATATGTAGCGAACGTTAATACTTAGAGTTGTTTAAACAGAGCGTATTGCTGAAAGGCGAGTTTGATGAATAGGGAGAGCGCTCGGGGCCCGTTTGTCCAGACGGGGTCTGCTGCCTTGCGATATGAAAGCCATCCTATAGTTTATAACTAGGCATTGCGACTTCAGCTTAGAGAGGATTTTTAATTAATATAAAAGAAGATTCTCTTAAAATGAATAAAATATTATCATTCACAAAACGTAAAATACATTTACAGAATTTGATGTCGTAATTTATTCATCGCATGATGGTGTAAGTTATTCATCACCTCCCTGCCCTTTTTTCACCTGTTTTAGGTATATCTTGTCTCTTCTATAACTCTTGGACTCTATTGCAGTCCATACTGTAACTTGTTTTGAAAAGAACTGAAACTTGGCCTCCGGGACTTCACTTATCACACCAAACGCAGAAAACTTCTACTTCACGTCAGTCTTTTATGAGGTCGTGCTATTTCAACGATCAGCGGGCCACTCGTGCAACAGATGTTGTTGTTGCGGACTCTGCCACTGTTATAATCCTTGAAATTTATTATGACTAATTTAATTATGAAAAAAAAAACAAATTAATTTGACAACCATATGTTGATAACGCATCTGCAACTCATTAGCTTGTTGCAGATGCCGGTCACCTAATGTTAAGTGACCGCTACACAAATCACTGCCTGCTATTTGGCCACCATTTTCCAGAAAAAAGGGATTGATACCCGTTAAAACTTTTTTCTAATACAAAACTTATGTAATACTTAAGTAATCGGTTTTCGACGAAAACAATAAATCGACAAATCTTAAAATTTATGAAAAAAGAAAATCTGATAAAGTCAGTATCAGGTAAAATACTGATTAAAACTTTGCCATCATGTTAAGTTTTAAACCAATGTTTCAAGTACCTGGCTCTTGTGAACTTTAACGGCGAACTTTAAAATTAAGCTTAAAGTTTATAGCATAATGAACTAGACGGATCGTTTTATAATAAAGTATTGCTAAAGCACCTGCGGCTACGCCGTGTGGAATTTTTATTACAAGCTTTGCTCTTGTACCTTTATTCAGACGAGGATACTTATCATTCGTCCTACATTTGAATTAAACACACAGGTTTGGTGATAGAACCGTATAAGATATAGAAATATATTTGATGAAGCTCCAATCGCCTAAGTTTAGGGTACAGTTTACCGATACCGGATTATTGTCTCTTCACATATGCACAAGCGTTTAAGCTTAGTTGTAATGATATAAATTTATAAACGAATGATGCCTATTCTATTATAAAGACAAAAGATTTGAATGTTTCTTCTTTAAAAAATCGCTCAATACTCTCCATTAGGAAGGTCTTCTATGAAGTAGTCACGTAGGCTATAATTTATTTTTAATTTGTCTATCTATTCCCCGAGCGAAGCTGGAGTGGATTACTAGTTGCTATAATCTCTGTCTCTAATTAATTTAACAAAATATGATTACAATGCAATTTCTCAGTAAAGACATCGTCTATCAATATAATCCATTATTAATAATCAAAACTGTTTCCTGTATAAGATGTTAATCAAGCAATCATATTTACTCAGCTCTCGTGATATTGTTCTTTCAATATTGACATGTTCATAAAGCAAAGGGATATTATTGACTACATGTAATCCTGGATATTTGCGAATATTGTGCGACAACATTAGCTCATAATAACCACAACAATAGTATTTATCAATGAATAAGAAACGATTTTATAATCGATAAATTTAAATCTTAATTCGATTTCTATACGTATCGATGTATACATGCTTGAATTCTATTCGTACTCAAAGTAAGATAATAATTTGTAATTTTTTAACCGAATAACATGTCACGTCTCTTGACGCGGCTGAAGAAAAGAACATAGCAGTGTCTTGTGTATTTTAGGATATCAACTGAAATGGATAAAAACTAATGAAACTTTCATTGACATTAATATAAATTTAGGATTGAATTACATTATAGGAAATCTCAAGAAGCAATTTATCTTTCAATAGTTGTCATGACATTGATGTGGGTTAAACAAATAAGCAATTCAGTTTACACGGTCGTTGAGAAATAGCTACTTAATTGAATTGCAAAATATATTGATGTAAAAATGAAAGTATGTTAAATTATTAAGTCCAATTAGTAATAAAGTAAATGTAAAAATAATGCGCGGTTGGTGCGGTTGGTAAGATGCTTGACTTTCACGCCACAGGTCATGGGTTCGATTCCCACCTAGGACAAATATTTGTGTGCATGAACATGAGTGTGTTTGTCTTGTGTTTGGATGTAAAGACCACCGGAGGATGGGCAGCAGCGTCCTTTTCTTAGAACGGTGGAATATACTGCGATCGCCAACTCGCCCGTCAAGCCTGACGATTATGGCAAATTCTCCCCCAATGATGCGACCAGTGGGAGAGGCCTATGCCCAGCAGTGTATGCCTATGAACATAGGCTGTGATGGATGAGATGAGAACAAACAATCTTGTCCAAAATGTTGAAGTTGACAAAATGCAAGCGAATTGAGAACCTGCTTTCTTTTTTGAAATCAGTTACAAATATATTTGATTTATAAATACAAATTCTCCAAACACAAATTAACGATACATTGTTAACTCATGGCAGGTTTCTCTCCCAGGAATTAATTTTGTAGGCGTTTACGTAGTATTTATTATACCAAAAAATCTCGGTGGGCAACCTGTCACTTTCCTGGCAATCCTTTAACGATTACTGTGTCAAATGTAAATGTTTAAATGTTTTAAAAAATAAGCGAGAGAACTTGATTTAATGTTACATTTCATTTTATAGCCAGAAACGATCACCTGCAATTGCGAATTCAAACAGATGAAAGATTTATGCAATCCGTTCCATAACGGATTTAAATCTCCAGAGTAAAATTTGTTATTGGAATGCTGTACCACTTATCATAGTTTTAGTTTTTGGTCCTAAATATATAATATTAATTCTTTAAGTTAATTGTTTGTATAGTCTGACCGTTTGGCCAAGGAAATTATATTAGCATTTAAGGATTAACCATTCTATTTATTATCATTTCTATATTCATTATGATATTTATGTTTTCAGATTGGCATAAGAACAACAAATGAAATATAAAATTGAGTTAATTTTTTTTAATTGGGTTTATTTTAACATTACGTTGTTACAGTTACAAAACAATCAGACGCTGCACAGAATTCAGACAGACATAACTTTAATAAAATCAGAGCGAGTCGGAAACTAACGTCCGAAGGGAAAAATTTATTATTAAAATTCTTTACCAAGTCAATGTTATTCGTTCTGAATTATTTATGCAAAAGTGGAGTACGGAAAATATTTACCTTCATAACTTCATAAAAATCGAATAATGCAGTAGCCTATACTATGGTACTGCTATGGTAAGTTCTTACATATTAACAATAAAGTATGTTGTGCAATTATTTTTTCTAATAACTTAAATTACAAGTTTTTTAAATTTGTTGTTGATGAATAGATAGAAGATTAAGATAATTAATGTAAATCTTGCAATAGAAATGTTATACCAGGGTTCATCGTAGAATGGAAATGTTCTTTTTTAAATAAGACGTTACGAACGATTGAATACATTATTCGCACCTTGAATAACATTTATAAACACAACAAGAACATAAACCTGTTATTTTGGGGACACGTCAGAAACCTTAAAATTCTTTTAGTGCCTCCAGTCTTCGAATTTAGATATATTTTTTGCCTTTAAGACATCATTTAAAACAGTAAAACTCATTCAGAGCTAAATGTTCTTATGCTATTAAAATTTAATATTTACAGCACTTTCCCGTAGAGAATACGTATATGTCAGTTGATTAAGTTAAATTATACCAACCAATGAGTGGAAACAAATATCTGAACGAGTATTCCATTCTGAGAAGTAATATTATAAAATCTGGGTCAATATTGTCGACGGGATGAGAGACATGGGTCGACAGGGAGGATCGAACAACGAACACAGGGTGTCTGGGGAAACAACCGCTAAATATAATGTATAATACAAGTTAAAACAATTTTCTTTCCATAAAATAAATACCATAAGTAAATATGATATACAGGGTAGAAAAAAAAACAAAGTATTAAATTATGTACAAAAAAAATATAGAATTAAAAATTACAGACCAAAGGTTAGACATATATGACAATTTTTGGGTTGATGCGATGATGCCGTTGAATGTTGGTTGTTGGATGATTTTCTTAGGTTCCTTATATTTAAAAGTATAAGTTCTTCCTTCAGTTTTAACGTAGTCTACGATCACGCTTAAAAATAGTTACATGATACAGTAGAAGTCGGGAGTAATAGTGAGATATGATAATAAAAGATAATGAAGTTTTTGCAACGCGAGGAATTGAAATCCCTGCTCAAACGCTTTTTTCAATTTAAGTGATGGATTGAGATGGAACAAGATTGCAGAGATAGGGTAGGCTGCGGACGATCGGTCGATTATAACGCGAATACTTTAGTAAAATATAAAAAGATCTCTTTGAATTTAAAATCCTACAAAGTATGTCTATTAAACAGAGTTGATGGAACAAATAGATTTTTTAATTAGACTGTCAAAAAGAATAGTAAAAGGTGATGACTGGTTAAAGTTATGATTTTTAAGATCTGAGAAATACTGCATAGGTACGGTATAAGATATTTCGTTGACATTTATAAAAAAAAACCATACCCATAAGTTTATGTTTGCAAGTTTGGTACCAAGTGTATGATGTTATTTTTAAACGAATTGACATGATCGATTTTCAAATTATCGTTCAGATTTACAGAAACAATATATAGAATTATTATCGGAAACCTATAAATATATCGACAGGAAATAACACTGATTGAATTGACGCCTGCCCGACCTCCGCTCCATATATTCATGTCACGCGCCGAGAAGGTACGTTCCTACATTTGTTCTCATCCCGCCTTCACCTTTACCTTTTATGAGATAAAACCATTGGTCAACATTAACAATTGAATTGGATATGAACTCTAGGAATGAAAAGGGCACATTGTTGTCCATGAGTGACGTTCGTGGATTGTTTGTGGTTACACGAATGGTTACAGGAACCGTCCGTGACACTAATAATGCCTGTATGTATGTTATAAAAATAAAAAAAACAACTTATGTAACTTACCAGTTAAATTTCGAAGAGAGACCGTATAAAGGTGTCTTTATACGGTCCACGCTTTTGTGTTTCTGTCCACGCTTAAGCGTCTTCTGTACCGTTAGGGTACAGAAGACACTTAAGCGTGGACAAAAAGCCGTGGAAGACAGCAAATAGCCATTCGATTGCATTTCGATTGGATGGAACCTGCTGATATTACAATAGCATGGAATTTAACAGGGTAATAAGATGCAAAAATATTTCGAAAGCGCCGCAAAATATATGCCGAGTATGTTTATATTGCATAATTGAAATTTTCGTATTATAATTTTGTTCGAAATCACCGACCCATATTATCACAGTTTCGTGTACGCGAATAATTTCCATCATTTTACAGACTAATCCCAAAACATTAAAATACATATTTCGATCAGCTAACTTATCTATTATTCATGAACATTTTAACTGTAACTGTAAATTATTCATTTATGTATATACTGAGTGATTTTTAGTATCGGGCGAATTATTTATAATTCACGTTATAACTTAAAAATCTAAGATTGGAATTGTTTTACTCTTGTGTTTTTTTTTAATCTCTTTTTAAGTAAGAATACTTGTAAGGAACAGCACCATTTTCATTTTTACTAGGACGTCTTTTAGGAAATATATTATAGGGAGTTAACTTCGAGAACACTCCTCTGCAAGCCTTGCCTCAGCAAGTATCAAGTATAATCAGCGTTGACATATCGGATGACGTCCGATTGTGTGGTGATCTGCATAGAAAGGCCAAGTTGGCCTCCAAAAAGCTTGGTCGGAAGAGCGAAGCAGTATTTCACGCCGGCTCATCGCTTACAGCTCTATAAGGCGCAGGCTTATAATGAATTCCTCCTATGGAAATTCCTCTTATGGAATACTGTTCGCACCTCAGGGCTGGTGCTCCCAAATACCAGCTTCTTCCATTTGACCGCGTACAACGACGAGCGACTCGAATCATCAACGACCGGACTTGCTGACCAGCTTTAATATATAATAGAGAGTTTGAAAATGGAGAGCAAGAAAGAGAATAGGCGGAAGAAACATATATTTAAAAAGGTAAAGATAGGACGGCATATAAGACTCACAAGCCCATCTAAATATAACTTCGTCTGAGAATTTCAAAATAAAGTTGTGAAACGTTGGTGGCGAATTTTTGCGCCTCGTTCAATTGACGTAGGTAAATAATTGCTCCATTTATTCATCTCGAGAACACAGGCTAGACAAATTACGTTGCTTTGTTTGTATTACTTGACTAAACTTAATAGAAGTAAATCCGCACGTATATTGACCTTAAACGGGCATACGGAAAATACAAGTTCTATACGTATTAGTCGACTTCAATAAAAATATTTTTAGAAGAAGCTAAAAGGTAAACGGTACACTTGATATCAAGTGACAGCTACCCGCAGAGATTTTTTTTTTGGGCGGCCTATCTGCCATCCTGCTTCCCCCCCCTGGCATAGGTAAGGCCAGAGATTTTATTTAAAATCATTACATTTGTACTAAAATACTTAAAAACTAACACAATAATTTAAACTACAATAACTTAAAATTCAATATTATACAATAAAAAAGTTAAAAATTTAAAAATAATAATAAAATACAATAATTTAATATAGTAAAATATTACAATTCAAATGATTAAAATACAATAAATAATTAAAACGTTGACATCAGGCACATTTTGACTGGTGTCCGGTTTCAAATTTTATTTTTATTTATCAATTTTTCGGCTACACTTTTGCAGAATTTTATAAATATTTTACTCTTTTCCCTATTATTATGTTTCTTATATTGTTTAATTCAATTTTCTCTCTTATTTCAGTCTGACACTCTTCTCTACTACTACCGAACACCAGGCAATCTATGATGGCGTGCAACACGGACTCCTCCCGCGATCGCAGGATTGCATCGGATCGCAGGTGCATGAGGGGCTCTCCTTGCACTTGAACCTGTGAAGATATTGTGAGAACTCCCCCATGCCCCGTAAAAACTTGGACCAGCACGGGATCAAGTTCTATCCTGCGGAGTACCGGGTAAGCCCCTACAGCGTCTGGGAAGAAAACCCTCGTTGTCGAAGCCGTTTCTCCTTCTTTATATCGCCCGTTCCGTTAGTTGTCGCTTGACGAATGAAAAGGGGCATCTATCGTAGTGAGGTCTGGTCTTTACCCCGACTGTGGCTTGTTTCGCCAGTTCGTCCGCCCTTTCGTTACCCTCTACCCCCACATGTGCCTTTACCCAGTGCCAATAAATTCTTTTCCCTCTTTCTTAACATCTTTATTCATCTTTCTTATTCCCATTACGAGGGGGTGGAGGGAGTCAATGTTTTGTAATTTTTCTAGGGCGGACCTTGAGTCGGAGTAAATTCCAAACCTCATCGCAGAACTACTAGCTACGTATTTAACGACCTCATATAGCGCATACAGTTCCGCCTGATGTACGGTGCAGAAGTTCACCAGCTTTAATTTTCGGCAGTTTATCTCCGAGACGCTATCCCATATGGATAGCACCGCGCCGACCCTGCCGTCAATTTTGCTGCCGTCGGTGAAAATTCTCACATCGACGGTAGCTCGCTGGGCAATTTCGTCACCGTCCGTCAGACAGTCGAACTGCAGCCCTCCCAGGTGGTCGACATGTAGGCCGAGCTGCTCGAGCTTCTCGACCACTTCCAGTCCCCGCTTGTCCGTCTTGCGGCTGCCCCACCAGACATTCCACGCATTCAGGTCACCGCCTTGTATCACGCCTGCGGTATCCAACTTCTCCACGATCAGTACCAATCGTGTCCAGGTGGGGTTCGATGGGCCCAAGAAGACTCCCTCGTCCCTGTCCTCACTTTCACGACTGCGATATTACATGTGTTGGTGTGGGTCCGGGCAGTGGGTGACAGGCATGGCGTCATCGAACAGCACACTGGCCACCTTGACCACCTCTTCAGCGGCCCTGGCAGCATATTGTACCGTTCTCATCCCCGGATACCGTCCCATCTCCCCCCGATTGCCTATGTAAGGCTCCTGGACCAGGGCGAACGAGAGATTTCTCTTCGCCGCCTCTGTGATTAACTCTGCCGTGGAGAGCTCGGACCTTTGCAGGTTGGCCTGCACGGCGTGATACAGGCGTCCGTCCATGTGGGGGACATGTTAGGCGCCCGGGGCCACCTCAGCAATACGCTACGGTGGACCTAGGTAGCGCCTCCCATCTCCCCCTCACAGGACAGTCAACATTGAACGCATTGTGGTCCCGCCTGTCGAATTTCGCCTTGTGGCAATTCTGGTAGGCGGGTGCCTCGCCGGCCAGCCACTTGGTGCACTTCGTCCTGAGATGCGAGCCCCCGCAGTGGCTGTACACCTCCTTCTCCTCTGTACACAACCGCTTCGTGTGCCCGTACCCTACGCATTTGGTGTACTGAACAAGCGGAGACTGGTCGACCACTCATACACGCTGCAGGTCGACATGTATTGCTCCAACTTCCGTTAAACGGGTCCAAATCTTCGGCGAGACTCTCAAGACCACGTGGGATGTGAGCTCGTTCCGCGCCTTTTTTCTATATCGGACCTCCATTCGTACATCTTCTTCTTTAATATCTGTCAGGAGGAGGAGGAGGAGTCCTTATTAAAGTTTAACACATCTTTGATTACCACAAGCGGATCCTTATTCTTAACTTCCTCCACCTTCAAATCGCTGCCCGCACTCCGCAGCCTGTCCTTAACCTGTTTCAATTCTGAGGCCGTGTTGCACCCCAGTATCACTTTACCATCTCTAGCTTTCCTAACACTGTCTATTTTTATCCCAACCTCTTTGGCCTTGACTACATTTCTTATCCTCTCCAAGACCTGCTCTCCGGTCTCCCGCTCATCTTTCGACGAAATGTGAAAGCCACACACTCAGTGGCGACTTTTTTGTCGTGCCAGCTCCGGCTGCTACGCTAGCGTATGTTTATTTTACAATGAGGCCCTGGAACCTATTCATTGCTTTTTGTAGCTCTTCCATTTTTAGGTTGTTTCGCTCTATGAGTCTGGCTTGTTCTTCCACCTTGCTTGCAATTTCGATAGCGGGGCCGTCTAGACTTAAATTATTTACAGTATTAACTTTTTTTTACAGTTTTTTTCTTTCTCTGTTTTTTCTCAGGTCCTTTTTTCTTCTCTTCTTGTTGTTTCTTTTGATTTTTAGATTGCATGCTTTCTTTTTCAGATTCTTTAAGGATATCTCCTTAATAAAGTCTGTCTATCGCTAGAAGGACTTCCTGCTTGATCTCCGTCTTTATATTTTTGGAATGCCCTAGGTTGATTTTTGCTTTCGTGACGCACGCTCTTGCCTCCTTTAACCGATCAGCCTGTTTAGATAAGCCGCCTACTGCGCCTGTAGTTGGGCTTTGTTTTAACTCAATTGTCTCTTTGGGAGGCGCCGTCTTTTTTGTTGGCGCCACCACGTCTGAGGTCAATGTTTGGTTTTGAGTGGCCTTTTCCTTTGCGGCCACCTTTCCTGTTTCCCATTCACCTATGCTGCGCCTGACTTTTGAGGTCTTGTTTGGTGACGTCTCGGTGTGGGAGGTGGTCGCTTTTTCCATGTCTGTGGCGGCGGTGGTGGCGATCTCTGTCCTCTTTTCGGGCGTACGAAAGCCAAATCGTAGAGATTTGCTACAAGCTGATGAGTTGCAGATGCGTTTCCTATCTTTAATTGACGGAGGTATAATTGACGGAGGTTTAATTAAGGAGAGGAGCAGGTAATAAGAAAAAAGGAAATCTCAAATCCCAGACATAGGATAAGACGTCTGGTACATCACTCATCAAACGAAACGTAGATTACATCTATTTCGTAACAAAATAATTATTAAAGTTTATATATGTTATGGGCATAACGGTCATGTTTATAAACTTTTATATAAAATCCACAAATAACTAAAGAGATGACCAATTTCGCCTGTAACAGAATGGTGTATATATATATATATATATATATA
>DWLR01003930.1:0-12781 GCA_018246295.1 Papilio alexanor hazarajatica
AGTCTCATGTTATTGTGTTCGAGTAGTACAACTTTTTATGTTATTGTTCTTTATATTATAAACACGAAAGACATTACGCTACATACTAAATGAAATGGCGCAGCGAGCCAAAGTCGGCCTTGGCCTTCTATAATAAAAGTCTACTTTTTTCGATCCCGCGCCATCTCAAGCCAGCAATTACAAAGTTTACGCAATTTAAAATTATCGAATCGTGTACTATCGTATCTTGGAGGTAGGTATTTTTTGAGAAGTCAAGTATATTATGCGAAACAGTAATTTATAAATAGCATAATTGTGACGTATCGGATCACTTTGACGGAATTTTGAACAGTTTAAATAAAGATACGGTATGGTCACGGTGAATATAATTCAGGAATTATGCATAATGATTTTAATTAACCGTTAACAAATACTTAAACTATCATTTATTTCTATTAAAATTGTATAATTATAAATGTTCTACTAAATACTGAATATACTTTGCTTATACAATTTACAAGTATATTGACTAACAAACTATTACCAATCTACTTCTATTTTTGCCCGACTGACAGAAGGGTAATATTTTTCGCGGTTACCCATGATGCGGGTTAGTATGTAAATATATGTTTGTATGTCCGTTGAATTGTGACCTTTGTAAGCTAAACGGACTGACCGATTTTGAAAAGTGAGGTGTTATTCCATTCGTATTCTCCCCTAAAGTGTCGCTATAAGGGTAATAATTTTTTATAGAATATAGGAGGCAAACGAGTAGCGGGGTCGCTTAACATTAAGTGAACCGACGCTCATGGACATCGGCAACCCCACAAGAACTGCAGATGGGTTGCCAGGCCTTTACGGAAGAAGTACACTCTCTTCTCGAAGGCCCCTAAGTCGTGTCGTTATGAATTTTCTTTAATCAAAATTTGATTGGCTTTTGACGTCAATATTCGAGAAAGCTATACATTTACCAAACTTCGTAATTAATATTACATATAAATGATATCACATGCATGAAATTAGTGAATGTATTTATGGGGACGGATTTAAGGACTGACCGGTTGGCGCAGATGCAAGACACTTGCCTTCCGCGCCGCAGATCGTGGGTTTTATTCCCACCCAAGATAAACATTTGCGTCCATGAACATCTCTGTTTGTCTTGAATCTGAATGTAAAAGACCACCGGAGGACGGGCAGCACCGTCCTTTTCTTAGTACGTTGGAACATACTGCGATTGCCAACCCGCCTGCCAAGCGTGGCGATTATGACACATTCTCCCCAATGATGCAGTCAATGGGGAAGGCCTATGTCCAGCAGTGGACGATCATAGGCTGAGGTGGAAGATGAAATCCATCTTCCACCTCATGGGGACGTATCTGAGTGTGTATTAAGTCTGTTGCATGAACGAGGACAACAGTTACGAAGATATTTACGATTTTTAGAGGGATAATATCGTAATGCTATTTCTTTAATGCTCCTGTTAAAACGGGGCTTAGCTTAGTTAGCTATATCTTCTTTAGATCGCATAAGACTAATCTTATCCATTTATTAATTTTTACTTTCGAATGACTTCGGTTAAGGTTAATGCTACAAAATCACAAAATTACATGACAAATTGCGTAAACCGAAACCAACTCGTGAAATCGTTGGTGATAATACTTAGCACCAACAATTCGTAACAGTGTTTGTTCACTTTCGTTTTAACATTTCCAATGTAATGTACAACGATACTTTAAAATCATTAAATACGATAGATTCGATAGCAGAAGTTAAGAAGAACGGCAGTTAGGAAGGCATTGTGAAAATACTAATAAAGTAAAATAAAAGTAAAAAATACTAGTCTAGCAGTAAATTGATACAGGCTGCTGGATTAAAAGCTTTGAGAAAATTTTAATATTTACAAATTAACTCAATTGTCCCAAACAAGGCTTAGCGACATCTTTTGCAATATTTCGCCTAATTCAGAACAGATTCAATTTTCTTCCATTAAAACTTTTATGTTGCTTTCATGCTTTTATGTTTCGACCTTTTCGACCTTTCTAACTTACTACACGTTAACGATAGAATGAATTATCCTTCCAACTTAAGTTGGAAGGATTCATTCTATCGATCCGAAGAATAATAAAAAAGTTTAAACTTAGGTTGGTGCTCAGCCTGGTATCAAATATATGACGACCCATAATCTAATCAATGAACTAACAAAATCCAGAAAGAAATAGAACGATTAGGTTATTTGAATTTTGTTTTATGCAATGTAGTATCATTAATGGAATTTTGCATTGATTTTTCACCAGTTGCGAACAAATATGTTATTTGACTCTATTAACTAGATAAACATCTATTGGTATTTTTCGATGTATCTATCAACTTACCATATATATTATGGCAATAATCATAACATATGCATAGGTAAACTTTTACATTGTGCAATGACAGGCTTGACATGAAGGAACCTGGTAAATGAAATGAAATTATCTTTAGAAATATTACAAACGAAAAGTTATAAAATTGTTATACCAAGAGTGAGTTATATTTGAAAGAAAAAAAATCTTCATATCTAAGTATACAGATACGCTAGTGCTATACGGGTTCCCTTTCTTTCTTTAATATCTGATCAATCTTCTCCATATCATAAGTTCTTCTACGACGTCTTCTACCTACACTGCCGCTCACTTTTCAACATAACTTTTGTTGGTCACTGTTTTTAATAATCCTGATTACACGATTTTTTATGGTCGGTATGAAGCATTACTAAAAAATCAGAGCTGGTAAACCGTTGAACGTCAATCATTATTAATCAGTTTTGATTACGACATTAAGAATTAATTACATTAAAGATTTACCTGGAATATGACAAATTGATAGTTATTTTTACCATCGCCTCCTTTTTGATTCCAGCTCTTCCTTGCCTTTAAATTAAATTTCTTATATTAATAAAACAATCATTTATTTATATTTTCTATGAAATAATAAGGTTAATTTCTATAATCATAGTATGAATAATTGTTGAAACAAATACGTCTAAACTTCATTTACATTTCCTGCCTAAGGATTTCCGTAGGGCTTTCGATTTTTGGCTATTTCTCTGAAATCTTTTCTACTTCTGTGAAATAAAAAAATAAAAGTAAAGGAAAATACAAGTAGGTTTGGTAACATGCTACAGAGTATTTTATTTATAAGCTATTTCAATGCTTACATACAAAAATTATAACGATGAATATTATGTAGCTATCTATATACATTTCCGTTTCATGTATGTAATATATGCGTCAAGTTATTGTTTGTCTGGCTGACAGGAGAGTAATGTTTTCGCGGGTACATATGTTAGCATGTTTATGTTTTTATATATTTGTATGTTGGTATACTTGTATATATTTACGTTATATTAAGATATCCTGGAGCTTAAACGGCTCAACCAATTTTAAAGATGGCATTTGAATCGTATTCTACCCCGGAATGTCATAGGGGTATATACAGTTAGTCTTTGGTTATTTTTATTATTTAAAATAACTACAATTTTTAATATATGTCTGTAGAGTACTCTATCTGTAATTTCAATTTTCTTTTTGTTAATCAATAACATAATCAATTCTTGCTAATCATTTTATGCCTTACTGACATACATCACATTTGTAAGCACTTCATCTTGAATTGAGGAAGCGTGTGATACGACTTACTAAGAATCTCCGTGACTGGAAACTAACCGCTTGATTATGTTGAATCTAAAAGCTAAAGAATGGCAATAGATTAGGAATTTATTAGATAAATAAGTAAATAAATTTTATTGCAATGCTAACGCAAAAACGATGGATTAAAGGTTATAACGAATTCAGAAAATAAAACAATGTTTAAAGTGTGGGAGGGACACCAAAAATAGTTCCTCTTTTTTTGTTTGGTAAATAGGAATCACATTCAGCAATTCGAGATGTCAGACAGACAGAACTGTTTGATTGATTTCGGCCGTGATCGTAAACAATTGCGATGGATTGTGTTGACAATGAATTTGACGATGATTACGTATCAACTACGGCTGACTTCACATTTCGTATCGACTCAATATTAGCACCGCGTAGGCGCCTCTTTATGGCGTTATTGTCTCGTTTAGACCTTTCGTGTCTGAGATCTACGAATATACATTCGTAAAAAGTAGATAAATATTGGCTTTTTTAAGAAAGATCGAGGCTAGCAAAATTTTTAGTCATGTGGGTCAAGTGTACGCAGCGGATAAGCGCACGCACGTTAAATTAAAACGAAGAGGGAGACGGCGTCAACCCTCTTCGATATCTACTCCGGCATCTCTCATCAGACGAGATCCAAAATACTTCTACTACTTCACCGGTTGACCGGACCATTCGTGTAACAGATGTTGCTGTTGTGGACTCTATCACTGTAGTTTCAGAATCCAGAATAACTTTTTTAAATTCCACGAAATTACAACGAATGGGTCCCGATAAATTATTAGTTGGTATTTGGAAGAACAGAATCTGCTTCGCAGGTTGGTTCAAAAGATATTTTCCTACATTTACAAAGACTATAGAAGAAGAAATATACTAATACGTGAAAAAGTCAGACTATCTTAAGCCCGTAGGGCTTACCATGATCAGCCTTCGAATGTGGTAACAGTAACTGATAAATAACTTCATTAATTAAGATGTTATCAATTTATTCACAACTTAAACAAAATTAGACAGATAAGTTTATATAATAAGCTTTTGAGTATATTAACAACTTAAAATGTTGTTGATTTTTGAGGCGCTCACTTACCCCCATCACTGCGCACAGTTACCCCCCGGAGTACCCTACTGGAGTAAGTGTACGCATTTTGATTGACTTTTTATTTTTTAAGTTCAATGAATTTTTGCCATTGTAGATGATTATTTTCTTTTTTTTATCATATTAAATTGTTGATTAAAAAGAAATTCTAACCAATAAATACTGTTTTGTTTCATTTAGATCATAATTTTCATTTCGCGGAATTTTCAAAATTGAACCAAATAGTTTTTAAAAATGTTCTTCTTAAATTAAAGGTTACTTAGGAGACTGTTTTCGACTAAATTAGCTAATATATATTTAAAAATAAAAAAAATGTAGATACTTGTGGATGGATCGATAATTTTGTGCCTTCGTATATTGTACGCGTTCATTTAAAAATGGTTTATTTCGTAAGGCGTGTTTGTAGACGTTGTTGTGATTTACTCAAAGGGTTAACCTCATTGTAATAAGCTTATTTTTAGATAGAGTATGTTGTTATGCTTTCGGTGCTGGCTTACTGTTGGTTTTCCAATATTTGCAGTAGTACATAATTACTAATCTATATAACTAACTTTAATGATTCGTACATTGTGCTTTTTATAATGTTCTTACATTTTATTAATTTAAGTGATAGAGTCTGCAACAGCAACATCTGTTAAACGATTGACCCTCTTGATCTGTGAAATACCACGACCACACGAAAGACAGACGTGAAGTAGAAGTATTCTGCGTTACGTCTGAGTAATGAGGTGCCGGAGGGTTAATTCTTGTCCTCTTCTCTTTCCTTCCCTTCTTTAACAAGAAAAGGATGAGAATTAAAAGATAATCTAACAGGAGAGAGGATGAATAGGAGAAGGAAATATCCATTTTGACGGACAGGCTGGCGCAGTTGATAAGTTGCTTGCCTTTCACGCTTTAGGTCGTGGGTTCGATTCCAAACAAACATTTGTGTGCATAAACTTATCTGTTTGTCTTGTCTGGGTGTAATCATTCATATAAGTATGTTTTTACAAAAGAAAAGTAGTAACATGTAGTATATCAGTTATCTGGTTTCCATAGGACAAGCTTTGCTTACTTTGAGATCAGATGGCCATGTGTTATCTCCCAGATTTTTTTAATTAAAAAAATTACTATTTTTCTTTTATCCCTTCGACTGTAAAAGGTAGGCAACGCATCTACAACTCGCAACTGCTTGTTGCAGTTTCCCATGGGTAGCGGTCACTTAATTACTACTTATTGATTTTATAGCTGTAATGGTCTTTGGCACTACAAACTTAAGTATGGCTGTACTGTTCTTAAATATCAATAATGTTTTTGTTTCTGTACAAAGTATATTGTATACTAGTGTTATTGTTATTGACTGACCGGTTGGCACAGTGGCAAGACACTTGCCTTTCGCGCTGCAGGTCGTGGGTTCGATTCCCACCCACGATAAACATTTGTGTGCATCAACATGTCTGTTTGTCTTGAGTTTGGATGTAAAAACCACCGGAGGACGGGCAGCA
Source organism: Papilio alexanor hazarajatica (assembly GCA_018246295.1). Lineage (NCBI taxonomy): Eukaryota > Metazoa > Arthropoda > Insecta > Lepidoptera > Papilionidae > Papilio > Papilio alexanor. The sequence continues at coordinate 6,237 of DWLR01003930.1, forward strand.
GCGTCCTTTTCTTAGTACGGTGGAACATACTGCCATCGCCAACCCGCCTGCCAAGCGTGGCGATTATGGCGCTTTTCCTCCAATGATACGATCAACGGGGGAGGCCTATGTCCAGCAGTGGACGATCATAGGCTGAGGTGGTGGTGGTGGTGGTTATTGACATTGTGTCTTATTTCTTTTCAATATATGATTATATTTTTGTTACACCTAAAATAACGATGAAATGAAGCCGTTATGTTTTAGTGTTGTAAAACAATTTAATCAGAGAGTTCGATAATTAAGCAGAAAGCGATGTTTACTTCTTTGAAACAAACATCGCTTTTTGTTTAAGTTAGAATCACTAATGAAACGTCTAGTCTATGTCTATAGGCACAAAGAAAATATTTGTCCTGAATTTACAAAACAACCAACAAATTGTACACAATGGTATGTACTTTATATTTCATTTATCTAACTGTACTTAATTGAAGCATCAGTATTTTGATTAATATTGTCATCAATTAATTCACGGCGTATAATTTTAAAAGAGTCACATTTAATTTCATTAAGAGATGAATCTATGAACAATGATCCATGGCTGCATTAAAAATGTGTTGTGCAAAATGACTCTTAGACTGATAATTTATTGAAGATCCGTCAGCATGAAAATTCTGTTTAAACGATAACCTTAGTGAGAACATGACACCCATCCTTAATAGCCGGGAAAACCAGCAAGAAGAAATAAGGGGAAGTCCCTTATAAAAAATGAAAAGGTTTAGTAGACGACTTATTATGTATACTGACTGACGATAGCCCATTTTCGCTCACCATTACGTAAATCAGATTATTAAAGCAAACTCTATTTATGCGCTAATGCTATATCTTTTTTACAAGTTGTTCTTATATACGTTGACTTATGTTTTTATTTTTCATGTTAATAAGATTCGAAGTCCGCTATATTGATACTTTCTCTATTCCAGTCTAAAGTTGCCTAAACCTTCCTAAGTCGGAGTATCACGTGACGTAGACTTCGAACGTCAATATGGTAAAGGTTGAGAGAGGGGCGCAGGCATCATCGTTCGACCACTCCATATTTGAATCAGATTTTAAACCTAACCCAATAAATTATTCCTACCTATTATTCAAAACAAAACTCTGTTACAAATGTTAATCGAAGTACAAACAGAAATTGCTGTGAGATATACTAGCAAAAAATATGGAAGAATAAAACATTACACGAATCAATGTTCTGTTAGTCGATAACTACCAGACTAATTGACATATAATAATAAGTTGTTAACAGATGACATTATATATATGGTGGATATTTTAGCATTGATTTGATTGATTAAATAGTAAATGCTAAATATTCGGTATAAATTACATTTTGTTGCTTTTTACTGTATTAAAAGCACCGAAATGTTCTTTCTAACTTATATTTAACATCAATTCAATGAAAACATTAAGTAGTAATATAGAATAGTAGTTTTTTTTTTACTTATTTTAGCTCTTTTATCATACATGTCGATGCAAATATGGGGGAAACGAATGTAATAAATATCGTAATAAATTTTACAATTGTGGTACTGCGCTTTTTTAGCCCCATTGTGTTTGAAATATTTTAAATCTCTTTTGTCTCGCTCAATAAAGTATTTTATTTGACTCTTCATTGAGAGAAGATTCCATTTTCCATTTTCATCACACATTTCGCAAACTCGACACGTACAAAGCGTAATCGATCTATCATTGTTGTCAAATTGTTTAGTCGTATAACACATAAAGCAAACTGAGTTTAACCCTAACTGTCGACACAAAAGAACTTATTTAATTGCAACTTTAAGCCATTTAAATCGTACTTAGTGAAGCAAATTAAAAGGTAACTATTTTAGTCCAATCTGAAGACTTACAATTCGCACTACGTTTGTCGACTATAAAAGATGGATACATCAAAGGATTGGAATAAGTTACCAGCATCATTGTTCCTGTCCGATTATGACGTATAACGATGTATGTACCTTCAAAGTACTAAATAGATAACTTTTTCCATACTACACAATAACACCAGAATTGTATATACACACCAGCAGTGGGAGAAGAACATTTTTATGATAAAATAAATATGTAACATATTCATATCATATTATTTTTTATCCATTGGTTATCATTTAAATGGATTGTTACTTTAAATTTATTTAACTTTTTATCCTTAAAACACTTTCATCGTGAAATTACTGTAATAACTTTCACTTCAAAAATACTTCTAATGCCCATGGTTTTGCTTACAATGGCTATTAAAACGGAGCGCGACGGAACGAGACGGTATTTTTCCTTTGAAATCCATCTTCATACGAAACACGATCAGCGAAATGCCAATCCGTCGGTCATCGCTTTTTGTTAGCGTTGGTTAGAATAAATTTTCGACCTTATCCCTCAACAATGCAAGTTCGCATTGCTTAGGAGGTTATGTTGGACAACTCTTTTGACTCTAAGTTGAAATCAGAGTTTTAAGGCAAAAGTCTCTAAGACTTTAAAGCTCTGAATCCGTACTGTGTAAATCATTTCTAAAATTAGTTTTGTCACCTAATTTTCCAATTGGCACTATTTTCTGTATATTTAATTGACTACTTTTCATCTTAAATTTGAATAAAATCATAAAAGTCCGAATCGTAGACAAAAAATATATCTACATATAACACCTTGATAGCGTTTTAGAAATCTATAATATCCAAATAAAACATAATATAGGTGCATTTTTATCATAAGAGGCTTATTGATTTTTTTTTATTTCCATCTTCGAAACACTTCTATATCTTCTTTTATAAACATCCATATATCATATTTTGTCGTAGTCACAAGGACGCCTTAGGGGAAAATCCTTTAGTATCTCCTCAAGTAGATACACGCTTAGGATGTTCGTCAACAACTCTTACACTGCAATACTTTTCCTAGACTATTTAATCTCATTTGTCGTATATGACTATGCAAATAAACATGCAAAAACTCATCTCGTCATTTTCACAGTTTTCTTTGCAACATACTCGACTTAACTTTTTCTTGTTAATGCTTAATTAAGGATCATTAAAATCTTGTGCTAAAACACAAGCGTGTCTGCTAAGTTTCTGATGATGATGACGAGGTTATAATGAAGTTGAGAAGAAAAATCAGTGAAGCTTATCCCACCAACATATGGTATTTATAGCTTGGAGAAACATAACATAAGGCACATACAAGTAAAATGTATTTTATCCCAAGGTCTTCTTTGTTACATTTGTATAGTTTTAGAGTACCTTTTGTTGATGTGTTCAAATATTTTTTTTTTTGCATAATTTGTATTATGCTTGCATTTAAAAAAAATACGTACAATTTTGAAGTTTCAAGTTAATCTTAAAAATAATAAAATTTAGTATGTTGTGTTTAAAGTCCTCGGACTATTTACCATGACATGATTAACGTTAGAGTGTTAAAGATAAGAAGTGATACTCCAAATATATCGCATCATTTTTCTACTTCAGCTGACGATATTAACAACCGTTGTTAAAAATGTCAATGAATTTGGCACAAGGTAGATTGCTGGCAGGAGCCGTCCCTGTAACTTGTACATCTTTCGAACCTCAAAATAGTGATGTACCATGAAATAAATGTTAAGAGAATACATTAAAATATTTTTAATACTTTTGTCACTGAATTGAAATGACAAACAAAAAATATTCTTCATTTTGCGAATGTATTATGAAATTAGTTTTTGATTGTTTACGTTGAGTCAAAATGTAATAACTAATTATTGTAATCGAATTCATATCTAGTGGATAATGTAATGTTGATTAGACTAACACAAAAGTTACGGGCTTTCCGAATAGCTTAGATTCGTTTAAATACATATTTACTCTCCTTAATTTTGCAAATTATAGAAATTTCTTAGTTATTCATAAAAATTAGTTGCCAAAATTTTATTATTGACTTAGGTTAGAACTATAAGCATACTCATGCAAGTTATCAAGCTTTCAGTACCTTAGGACTTATTTTATCAGTAGCAGAAGATAATAAGACATCAGAGTACTTAACAGGATGGTGGGTTACATACAAATATATCTATCACATCATACATTCTCAACAGCAGGTCCTAAATAAGAAATTAAACTTTAAGATTATTTTGTCACCCTTTGTTAAATATACAAATAGTGTATATGTTATTTTAAGTTATGAAATATTTGAAATACAAATAAAATTTTATCTATATTATTACGAAACAGTTTGACTAATCTAATTTTATGTTTGATTGTATAGTTTTTGTTAATAAATAAATAAAAAAGATTTAAAAAAAAATTCTTGCATAATTATGGCTATCAGTTGTATATGTACGAGTATGTAGGACTTAAAAAACATGATTTTTGCTGTTTTTTTCTTCCACCGCCACTTTCTGGTCTTTGTACTCTCCACATTCAAAGAATTATTTGTATGCCTTTATTTTCAAATTTACAAATTAAGGTAGAAATAGTGATTTTGATCCTATACTCGAAGATAAAAAAAGCCCGATCCATTGAACCCCTCCGAAATGTGACACTGCGGGGAAGAATACAAATTACTCTTCAAAATCGATAAGTCATTTACGCTATATGAGGTCACAGTGGAACGGACATACGTATCATACAAACAAATATTCATATCGTCGAAAAACTTTACCATCCTGTAAGTCGGATACTAAAGTTAGATGATGTACTCGAATCAAACTCGATTATGATCATTAAATAATGCACAAATAATCATGTATTCATCATTATACATGGTAAAATATTTCTAACATTGAAATTAATTATTTAAGTGATTACTTTAATCAGAAATACGTCTTACTTATACTTCTAATTAAATAGTACGAGTATATAAGTCGATCGGAACTTTTCTTATGAATCTGAGTCAATGTTAAATTAATGAGACTTTACAAACTTGTTTTGAAGCTTTGTCAAGAATATTAATTATCAAGTGGTTTTAACTATCATAACTTATAATTACTTAATTAAGATGTTTTAGTATTAAAGTGAATTAACTTCGTTGTACTTAATAAGAATAAGGTAGAGCCAATGGCAGCCATTAATCAAAGGTATACGTGGTAAGTTATGGTACACTTTTTTCGCTGCTTCTATGTCATACACCATACAGACATATGACCTGATCTTATTAATATGGTAGGTCACTAATCTGTTTAGGATACTATTAACATTGTCACTATCTTTACTTATAATTGGAATATTATAAGCAAAATTAACGTACAAAACACTTCTTTCCTTATGTAGTTACAATGTGTCTTTATATCTAACTAATTTACATTAATAATTAACACAAAAACTTTATTAACACTACATTTAACTACAAGTTACCCCAAGGTGCAATCAATAATATCTAACGTTACTTTCATATTTCAGCTATATAGATATTACAGGCGGGCGAAAAAATAAACACACACTCATGCAGTCAAATTTATTAGTAATTTTACTATTTGATACTTATTTCAGACATATACAACCCTGAAATAATTTATGAAACTTTTTACTATGGAATCAGCTTTAAAACTAAGACTGTTCTTATCAGAGATTTACGTATTAGACGTAAAATATCTTTACGAGTATCTTTCGTGTCTTTAGGTTGCTGGTAAATAAATCTGACACAGTTTTTAATCGATGTAATTGTATACGACTGTTTTTAATTTCGAAATTTAAAATGACGTTTGATAAATATTATATTGGTACTATTGAACCGAAAAAAACAATATTTGACTTCTATTTTTTAGATGTTTTAAAACGTAAAAGTAAGTGTAATTTCTAAAGTATGATTTAATTTGTACATTTTTTTTCCTCGATCAATTTATTTTGTAATAGTAAATGAAATATCATGTAACATTTGCAATGTGATAGGAATGTATTCTACAGCAGTCAAGACAAAATAAAAATATTGTCAATTTGTAACTTGGAATTTGCTGTTGCAATTGCTATGAATAATTCTGTATTTGTGTATTTTTATTTTTAATATTTAATTCAATATAAAATGGGGTATTTTATGAATTTATAACAAAAACAAAAAAACTTCAAATTTGTATAGGTACTTCTTTCATTTTTGGGGATAAGAGAAGCTTCATTACAGGTTCCTTAGATATCAGTTGCCATGGTAAAGTTGACAATAACAACTTTTTGATAAATGTTGTCTGTTCTCGAAATTAACATACGTGGACTCAACGTACTAAAAATTCAGCTAACAAAATAAAAACATCTAGTTTTATTTACAATAATTTATAGTTTATATATACGCTACGTCTCATTCACAAATGCATTAAATTCAAACAAGGCTCAAGTCACCAATATGTCAATTTTCGATCTATCTTCGGAACTCAAAGTCCAACGACATTAAAAATTTAAAGGGACTAGCGAATTTCCCCGTTCCAAAAAAATAAAAGAAATTGAATTTATTTCAGAAACTTTTGTAACAAACATAAAAAATTCAACGGATTTGAAAACCTCCCTCATATATCCAATTAAACATCTTTTTACGAAATATATATATATATATATATATATATA
>DWLR01003931.1:0-12780 GCA_018246295.1 Papilio alexanor hazarajatica
GTCTATCAATATATTTCGAGTACTAGATTCATTAAAAACTTTATGGATTAGATGCAAATGACACTTTAAGAAAACAATTAAGTTAAAAAATATATATATAAATAACAAAAAAAAAATCGCACAATCGCCTCGGCGTTGCCGCGTGGGTCTAATGAGTATAGCCAGTGTCGACGAAAATGTTAACGGCAGAACCCGATAAATGATCTCGATTCATTTTTATATATTAAAAGTTTTATCTTAAATACGTAAAAATGGTTGGCGATCGTTTATTGGATTCGACCGTAAGTCGAACCTAGAAAGAGAAAAAGAGAACCTAAAAAAAGAGAAAGAGTAATAAACAGCGTTATTCTATGTAGAAGAAGCGAGAGAGAAATATGCTAGGATAGCGGACTACATAAATCCGTGATCTCTGCCCACACCTTCGGGGTACGGGCGTGTGTGTTTTTATAGCTCACCGGGATAGCTCTTCTGCAACAATTCCACCGAGTTGACGCCCATGTCGAGCTGGTCGACGTGATGCTGCGAGAAGTAGCCGAACTTGAGGCCGCGGTGCACGCTGCGCGTGCCGCTCGTCGGCGACAGGATGCCCATTATTATCTTTAATAACGTCGTCTTACCCGCGCCATTGTCACCTACCTATTAAGATGAGTCTATATAGGAGTAGTTTTAAATGAGGTGCACATACAGTCGAAACAAAATTATCGGGTTTAATTATTATACGATTGTAAAGAAAATAATCCTGTTTTGATTGTATATATTTGTGATTTCTTATTAAAATCATTATATGGCCTTTAGTCAACGAATGTAACAAAGATCCGAGTTGTTATTAGTTTGTTAAAATAATTCTTCTGATCTTGTTTCACTCAATTCAAACAAAAACTCTATAATAAACCATAATGATGTTTTCCTTGTCATACAGTAGAGTGGATTTATTGCAACAGTAAACAATATGAACATCGTTTTGTACGATTGCGTTTCCTCGTCGTGTGTCGAGTGTCGTCAGGGTCAACGCGTAGGTCATGCCGCCGGCGACATTAGAACCGATAATGTTACCTTCACTTAGACACAGTCCTTTATTAATTTATTCATTAAAATCTCGGACTCGAGTTCCGTAGAATAATTATTTTAATTCTATAGGTTTTCATTAAAGATTACATTTCCGTGCTATACATATAGTTATCGAAATGTTCTGATCACATAAACAAGAGATATAAAAATGTAAGAATTTACTAAGTTTATGAAAAACTATTAAATGAAGTAAATAAGCGTGACCACGTGTTACAGTAAAAAATAATGAAATAGATATTTTTTTTAAATAAAATAAAAAATTAATTTAGAACAAAATTAATAATAAAATGTTTACACATTTACCTAAAATGCGCCCTTAGTTTGAGATCTTTAGATTCGATGTTTTCTACTGATACCAAATGAAAAACAATATTACATTTTATAAAATGTAATATTGTTTTTCAATAACTAAATAAATGTAAGTATATATACTTACGATACAAATTCTCGATTCCAGTGTGGCGCCCAGATCGACATTGGAGAAAATGACCCTGTCCTTGGAGTAATAAAAGCCGACTTCGTTGAGCTGCAGTATGGGCGGAGAGAGCGGCTCCGTCTCCGGAAACCTCAGCTGGACTTCCGGCTCTTTCTCTACTGGCCTCAATTCCGGACTGAAATATAATACACATATATATTTCAGACATGCATTTTAAAGTTACCCTCTCTCAGTGTCTCTCTTTGTGTCTAAATAAGCTAAGGTTGTTCAACAATATACTAATAAACGGTAAGTTTTTATTAGGCTAATAAATAGGCTAATAATCGACTCTAATGATTGAGTGATGTTGAATCGAAATAAAATCCGCGCAATTCCATAGAGCGAAGTGACCTTAGCCGTAATTTAAATTTCACAGTATCGTATGAATCGACGCTCCCGAGGCAGCCCTCGAGATTAGTTACTCAGGTTCAAGCTGCAGTGGTCATGAATCAATCATAAATAATGCTGAATTTACTGTCTATTAATTGTCTAAACAAACAGACAAATAGACCGATATAGAAAAATCAGCAATCAAGTATTAATGTGAAGTACTCCAACAACAAATAGTGCTTAATTTTTGCCTACAATACAACAAGAGGATAACATTTTTTGCGGGTATGTATGTATGTTTGTCCGTTTCATTGTGACTCCTGTAGCTGAAACGGCTTGAGCGATTTTAACACCCTCAGCGCCAGATTCTAAATGGCCGTTTAAAAAAAAAAAATTTTTTGTTCTGAAATGTTTAAACCACCACCACCACCACCTCAGCCTATGATCGTCCACTGCTAGACATAGGCCTCCCCCATTGATCGTATCATTGGGGGGAAATGTGCCATAATCGCCAAGCTTGGCAGGCGGGTTGGCGATCGCAGTATGTTCCACCGTACTTAGAAAAGGACGCTGCTGCCCGTCCTCCGGTGGTCTTTACATCCAGACTCAAGACAAACAGAAATGCACACAAATGTTTGTCTTGGGTGGGAATCGAACCCACGACCTGCGGCGCGAAAGGCAAGTGTGTCTTGCCACTGCGCCAACCGATCAGTCTGTCGAAATGTTTAAAACTACATAATAATCATAAATTGTTTTTCACCCCCCCTTTTTCCCCTTTTTTCTTTCATTTTTGTGTAATAGATGTATAGAAAACGTGTTCCTAAAGGATACACGGCGCGTTCACTAAATAGAAAGATGTGTATACTTTTGAACACACAGTGTTCCAGGCACTGTGTGACAAAAAGATACACAGGACGCTTAAGGTGTTAGAGTGAGGTGTCATTCGATTTGTATTCTTCACAGGAATTTCATACAACAGTCGGTGGAGCTTATTGGCTTTTCATAGTAACTACTAGTTGTTTTTATACGTGTGAGGCACTCACAGTCTGTCCAGCATCTTGATCTTGCTCTGCACGGAGGAGGCGCGGTTGGCGTTGTACCGGAAGCGGTCGATGAACTCTTGCATGTGCGCGCGTTGCTGCTGCTGCGCCTCGTACTCGCGCTGCTGGTTCTTCAGCTTCTCGCTCTTCGTCTTGTGGAACTGCTCATAGTTACCCCTGCGACACACAGCTGGTTACCACCCGGTCAAGTTAGGGCGGTTTGGAACTAAGATCCTAAACAGCCCTAAAGATTTGCGACGATAGCCATTGCTCTATCGGTTCTCGTTGGCCAGGTAAGTAATATTTATCTCCTTCTCGCATAAAAAAGTTTTTAATGGAAAAAGAAGGTAACAAGCAATGATTCATGTGGTGTTAAAGCGGATAATAATACTTTTAAACATATGTAATAATCAAATAAGATACAGATGATGCTGCACAGACAAGGAAAAGGCAAAAATGGTGTTTGAGAATTGGACTTCAACCTCCCTCAGAGGAAACACTGAATAATACTGACACTTGTCTCCTGTGAAGTCTGAGTATACAATAGCTGTCACCACTGCAAAATTCTACCACTCTTTTTACTATAGTTTAAGTAAGTTTTCTTTTACTTGGGCCCTAAGGATGTAAATCCGAAATATAGTGATTAAAAAATATATATTATAATACATACATATCTGTAGTGAGATGGTAAAGAAAGGCGGTACAAGAAATGATGCATGTGTGCTCAGAAATGACACGAATTAATTCCCCCCATCTCCATTGTAGCATCGGACGTTTAGGCACATAGCTGGTCTCCTTTCATCCTTTCATTGTGTCGGTGTTTCCGTCCAAGTATGACATGGGTACCTTCAAGAGAAGAGTGAATAGGCTGTTCCTAAACTAGTGTGTAACATTTTTCGATCACATCACCACTTAACATCAGGTGAGATCGTATTCGAACGCTAGTTTATTCATTTAAAAAACTATAAGTACTCGTAGCCTTCAAGCGTGTATGCCGAGTACCTCTCTGGGTTACAGGCATGAGGATTGAGAGATTTATTTTATTTTACCTATATGTGTCTATCCTCTGCGAGTGTAGATGCAGTATGTCAGTGGGCACGGTGTCCAGGAAATTCCGATCGTGAGATACAACGAGCAGCGTGGTCGGCCAGTTCTGTAGGTAGTTCTCTAACCAGATGATCGCCTTGATGTCCAACATGTTGGTGGGCTCGTCAAGAAGTAGTAAATCAGGTCTGAAAATATAAATAATTCAAGTGTCGATTGGAAATTTACATTTGAGACTTTTTCCAAGGCAACTTATACACAGTTTTAATTTTTCCGATTGTTATTTTAAACTGTGATACAATTAAAATATGGTCATTTTTGGATTAAATTAGTCATTTAAAAAAAAAAAAAAACATTTTTTCACTTGTGTTATACACTGACGGATTGATTGGCGTGGTTGTTAAGATGCTTGCCTTTCACGCTGCAGGTCGTGGGTTCGATTTCCACTCAGGACAAACATTTGTGTGCATGATCATGTCTGTTTGAGAAGGGCGGGAAGCAGCTTCCTTTCGTATGTATTACTCAGTATGATGGAACATACTTCGATCTCCCATCCGCCTGCCAACGGCGTGCAATTATGGCACATTTCTCCCCAGTGATATGATCAACGAGGGAGATCTATGTCCAGCAGTGGACGATCATAGGCCAAGATTAATGAATAGATTGAACATCTATTATGTTTATTATTTAACATTCACTACCATTACAACAGGTTTACTCTGACCTCACTATATAATATTATTTTAATAAACATAAGTCTATGATAACAGAGTTGTTGTCTATTGCATCATAAGGAACACATAGCACAAAGAAGAACAATTAATTATCTTTTACACTGAATAATATATTTCATGAATATGTATTACCACCATATTTACACATTTAATTTATATTTAACTTCCTATTTAGTACATTATGCATTTAGGAACATATAAGGGATCCTGGCAACAGACATTTATGAGAAGAGGGTAGTTGGCAGACAAAATAGAATTATTAAAGGTAGAGGTAAAAATTTATTTAAGTAGTAGTAGTATATAATCTAATAATATAAAAGAGCAATTCTCGCATAGGACCAATGGGCTATCTCGGAAACAGCTTTAACTATTTGGACGAAATTTTGTATTTGTGTTATGGTTTTTATTTCTAAATATATCTATTTTCTAACCTGTAAAAACGGGAAAATCCTCAAAAAACAATTTATGATTTATATGCGTTATCTTTTGACATATTGTAATAACTAATTACCAATTGGAGTGATGTCAAGGATTTTAACTTAAGATTTAAGATGGGGCTATATTATGACATTATCCAAATGCTAAAAATGTATTCTATATTTAAAACACTATCGTACATACAATACAATAGACAAGGCCTGACCTTCCACAGTAGTTATAAGAAAAATATCTATCAGTCTATTATAATAAATCTAAGGTAAATTGTATAAATAAAAGAGAAGAAAAGAAAAAAGTCTTGCAAAAATATGTGCATAACAAACAATCAAATTGTGATAGCTAATGAGAATGATAAATAGTGTCAAACTTACTTGGAAAACAATGCACGGGCCAACGCTAGCCTCATTCGCCAACCACCAGAAAATGTTCTGGTTGCTCTGTTCTGCATCTCCGTGGTGAAACCCAAACCACTAAGGATTATCGACGCACGCGCCGGCGCTTTATCGGCCTCTATATTCTCTAACTGGGCATACACTTCACTCAGCTCTGTTGATAATGATGTGTCCGTTGATCTATATTAAAACTAAAAATTAGTTTACATTCTGTCATGCTAAACTGATGGTCAAGTTTTCATTTTATCAATTTGTAAACACTTGAAGAGAGATTATTATTATGAGACTCAGCACCCCTAAGTATTTTTGTATTGAATATAATTGTTTTATATCAATCAAATTATGCTTTAAATATTTTTAAAAGAAAATCTAACCTATGCTTTACAATTGTTATTAATAATATTTTATGACTTAAGGAGGATTTGTACATTAATATATCAATAACATTTATCTGATAATAAAAAACAAATATGGTATAGCATAGTTCAAATGACAATAGAGAGGGCAATGCTCAATATTACTGTCTGATTGAATATGAAATGATGTACATGTAAATATAACAAGGATTTACAATTTAATTACATGAAACTGGCAATGGACAGGAAATATTGCTCATGCAATATTTGATCTAATTACTAATTGGATCTAGAACAGTCATCTCGTAAAAAATGAGATGGAATAGCAAATGAACCTACATGGTGATTATGAAAAAGATAAGAACAGTATGAACAGTGAACTCACCCATTATTAATAGCCACAGTTATTTCTTTTTCCCTTCTTAATAAATCCTCTCTTACCGTGTCACATTCTAGAACACTCTGTAGTGCTAGAGTATCATCTCCCACTACCTCTTGTTCTACATGCAATATTGATATATGTGATGGTATTTTTAATTGTTTTGCTGAAATCATTCTCAGCAGTGTTGTTTTACCAAGACCATTTCGCCCTACCAAACCATATCTTCGACCAAATGCCAAAACAAGATCTGCTCCTTGTAATAATACTCTGAAATATATTTTTTGTGATTATCTAATCATTGTGCATTGAATAAAAGATTTAAAAGTTTTTTAGCATTTGCTGTTTGAACTTTAATTATTTCATTAATATACCTTGCATTTCAATTACTTAACAGCCTTCAGATTCTTAGATGAGTTAAGGCATTAAAATAGGATAAGGTAAGGTTACAATTATTCTTAATTTGACGATCTATAGTAGTATAGAAGACATGTCCCTATATTGTGACCTATATTTTACAGAAAGTAAAGTTTTTACACTAATTCTAAGTTTCTTTTATAAGTTAAACTCAGTAAAAAATACAGGTTCTTTGAATTTACATGCATATTACAATTTCATTTTAGTTGACAAATAATCATCCCATTGACAATTAAGACACACATAGTATAAAAAGTTATTTATAATGTTAATATGTACCTGTCACCATAGGCAATGTCAAAGTTTTCTATCCTTATATCTTGAGTTCTGTTAGTACCTTTTGCTTCCAACTTGCTGTCTTTCTTAGATGTGACCTGTGACGCAGTGGCTGTTTGTAACACAGGTGCAGCAACTGGTACCTTGGAATCTTTCTGCTTTTGCTGTTTCTGTTGTAATTTTGCCTCTGCCTTCTCTAATTTCTTAGCATCTACTTTCTAAAAAATACATATTTATTTTATTTCTTCTACTATTTTTTTTTTTTTACATTTTATCAGTCAATTTTCTGTGGAGCACAAACATGTAAATAAAAGTAACATTCAGCTAAATATTAAAAAGTAGGCTTTTCATAAAACTAACCTACATATTTCACATAGAAAAATCTATATTTAAAAAAATCTATGCAGATTGAGATATGGAGTTTTCTATTTCATAGTAGGACACATGGTTCGAATAGTTCATTTGTAAAGTGGATAAATGAAATCTATATTTAAATTATTAAATTTTTATCTGTGATATATTTACAATTCCCTTACAAAATTATCATCCCTGGTCTGCAGCCATATACTCTTAAGTTCTTCCGATTCATTTGTAGTAGTTTTCATGGAAGCCAAATGTATGGGTGCATCAAGTACTTTCCTAGGACCATTCGTATTTTCTGTCTTATCAGGTTGGAGCATATGCAATAACTGCTCACATATATCTCTAAAAAACAGTCACAATAATAGATTTGTGTCTTATAATACATGTAAAAAATATTTTAATGATTTTTTTCAACACAATACTGGTTTTTGCAAAATAAATTAATGAAAAGATTTATGTCATTCCTGACAATTCCAGATGTGCTGAACTGCAGAAAAATTATATTACCTAATGTCATTTTCTGACTTTTCTGATATCCCTTGTAATACTTCACCAACAGCTTCATAAATTTCTTCAGTATCTTCAAATTCTCCAGCACTATTGTCTAAAATATCTAAAAACAAAAATATCTCTTCAACATTTCTAAATAAACATTACACATGACAAGTTAATGACACGAGTTTTAGTGTAATTTTACAATGTTACAGAAATTCATAAAGAAAATAATTTAAACAAGTTCTTTGTAATTCTTATTAATTATTGTTACAAAGAAATAATTTCATCTTTTTCTAACCTCAAAGAACGTACCTTCCACATATTTCTTAAGATCATCATCTATCAAAGGAAATTGACTTTTAATAAAATCACCACAGTTTGCCATCTCAGTTGTAGAACTGTTGTATAAAGCTTGGCTATTATACCAAGTATAAAAAATTATTTTAACATTTATTTAGAAAACTATTAAGTATCAACTTTTATGTCAATGTGTCACGTCAACGCCGAGTTTGTCAAATTGATTCTTCCCACTTTGCAGGGTAACCAGTGGCCAGTGTGACCAGATTTAAAACGAACATTCTGCCAGCTACTAGTCTAGATTCTGCTAAATTCTGCTACTAATTTTGAAATAAATACCAAAATTCTGCTAATGATTAAAAAAAACGCTCTGATGTCCATGTGTTTGTATAGAACTGCCGAAGTTTGAGTTACTTTCATCATTTTTTTGATGGCATAAAATTTACGCATCCCCCCCTGTTCTTGAATCGCATATTTGATATGTAGAATTACAGCAACATGTTCATTAAATTTATTCCACAGATCAGTTTTTATATTGTAAATTTGAGAAAATAGGCGCGCAAAATTTGTCTTGGACATAGACAAAATCATCATGGTTTTTACGAAATCAACCAAGAATGGATACTTTTTAGTTCTATCTCCTTTGTCATTTTTGAAATGTGAAATGTAAAAATGTTAATTTTTGTAATGTGAAGTATAAAAAGAAATGTTCTACTCTACACACAATTCACGAAAAAAATATATATTTACTGGGAATTTCCTTAAAAAGTACCAGAGGGTTGTCAGCACTCAAAGATAAATATGACATTATTTAAGAAAGGTAGAATTTTTTTTTATATTTATAGTGCAACTACCATAAGTAAAAGGCAGGTAATTTGTCAATGTCTTATGATGCTAGTTTTCTGCGGAGATTTCATCAAATTCTATCAAAAACTGCTTTTTTTTCAGATCTGCGACATAATATGCTAAATATGAAATTGGGGATCTAATTCTGCTAAAATCGCAGAATTCTGCTAAATGTGGTTACACTGCCATTGGCCACTGACCATTCAACAAACTTATAATACCAACGTACAAAATTGAAGTTTCATTTTTTATAAAATATTGTTTTGAGTTTGTTTGACAAATTGTCATTGGTCAATTGATATTATACTAGTAGACATTAACGCACATGTTCGATGTACGCAAATGTTCAAATAGTTGCAAATTCTTTGAAATTTGACATTTGCTAAACTCTAGCGGCAAAACTAACAACTAACTTGTCCTGACGTAAAATGATATAACTAGTTCTTAGAAAAAAGTATTCATAGCTCTGGTATTTTAAACTGGTGGAAGCAAATAGTCTCAAACTAAACTAATAGTATCAAGCCAAACTATTCCCAGAATTTTCCAAATGACCCGTTCCGCCAGGTGGAAGCGAGTAGTTTTATCGAGCATAACTTTTACTGGAGTCTCCCAACTGACCTGTCCCACCAGGAGGAAGCAAGTAGTTGGTCGCGACTCGTGAGTGTTTCGTTGCGTCCAAGAGTACTGTCCCTCCAGGTGGAAGCAGCTACCTTGTCGCTCTGAAAACTCGTACCTAACAAGAGCCTTGACAAAACTTACTTAAGAACTTAACCTAAGTATGACTACGACGAAGAGTTGCTTATCAAGGAATATGATGAGTGTCAAGAATTAGAAAAATGCCTTGAAATTAAGCTAGTTGTCGATAACAAGAAACACCGAAAATATCTTACCTACCCAGAATAGACCCCCGAATTTTTTTTGTTTTTTATAAAAGAAAAAACTTGTTTCGATGCAGTAATCAAGAAGACAAAGACTCCATAAGACATTCCTAAACATAGTAACGGACCCTTATTCATTAAAAAACAGTTATGGCTTTCAAAAATTTCTAACCTATTATTAAATCATAAAGTACACATTCTCTAGGTATGATGTAGAATGTAACATCGTTATAAAACTGACCTTCGAACGTAACATAGTATCTTGCCCAAAGATTGCACTCGTGAACGTCCAGTTCAGCTACAATAACAACAAGTATCCAACGCAAACATAAAGAACCTGTCATCCGATGAAACTTTCACACTATGTTTTCTTCTTGTTTTAATTAATTTTTGTTACACAGCAAAACTTTGACTATGTCTCTATGGGCGCAAATCACCATATATCTATGTTTATGTTTTAGTTTATCGTTTAAATGAACAGAAATACAAATATATGAAATGTGAATAGAAATACAAATGTACAATATAAATATACAATATAAAATGTGTAACATTTAAATTCAAATAGTTATTATTTACTAGTCTGATATTTAATAGACCCTGTTTGACTGTTTGAAAATTTGAAGACGTATGATGTTTCATTTTGTTAAAATACTCAATTTACTGTGTAAATAATCAAATTAAAATGTATTAGAATTAATAACATTATTCTGTACCAAATTTTATTATTTTATACAATGAGTCTTGATTAGTTTCATTCGAATGTTACAGCGCCATTTTGACGAACTATGTAAAATTAATGTTTGTTCAAATGAAACGATTTAATATTTTTATAATAAAAATAAATTAAAGTTATTTAAATTCATCAAAATATTAATTTTGGATTTAAGCTGTAATTTAATAATTGTTTGTGATGCCTAATTTTATGTTTGTTTTAAAAGGTATTTGCTATATTTAATTTACCTTCATTTTTTTTATTTGTAAGCAAACTAAAAAATTGGTTGAATTATGTAAAGACAATTCAGTTCAGTCATTTCTATACTAGCAATTGAGCGAATAGTGTTTTTTTATTTGTGATCCTGTGCGTGGAAAAACACTGGCGTATAACGCCAAGACCTACTAATAGTCTATACATATAATAAAATCGTAACTGATTTGAATGCGTTTTTCACCAATGTATAGTAATTAGCTCCAGTCGTGAGAGTTACGTGTTAGTTTTATTTAAATCAGTACATAAATAAAAAAGTTATATCAATTTAAAACGTTACGTTAAATATTTCTTTAGAAAAAATGCTATAAAATGACTGTTTAGCTAGTTAGACCTTGGATAATCTTAATCTTTTAAGAAGTCTTTCACAAATTGCGTGAAAAAAATCCCTTCTCACTAAAAGTATGTGGCGATTTAAGTAAAATTTGATTAGTTATTTAATCAACTGTATAATAACAACATATGAACCGTCACTCAGCTCTAAAAGGTCAAATACCGAAACCATATCTTTTAAGGGCTTCCTAAGATTTTAGGTGACATTTTGGCAGTGATTAAACTGAAACTTAAATTTCTTTACGAGCTGCTTAAATCTATTAGTCGATGGCAAAAATGAGCATTTCAAGATAGCCTCTTTTTTGTTATGCACCTTGTTAGGTTGTGTTTTTGTGTTTGTTTTTTCTTTATGGCAATAAAATGGTTATTTATTTTATTTTTTATGTATTTAGGTTAGGTAATACTTAATTTAAAAAAGATCGGAATATATAAGTTACTTTTCTTTCTTCGCCCAACTAATATTATAAATACGAAAGTAGTTCTGTCTGTCTGATACGCTTTTACGCCTAAATCACTAAACCTATTTTGAGGAAATTTGGTAAAAAGATAGATTTGACCTTAGGAAAGGAAATATGCTACATTATACTGTGAAAAAAGGATTGAAAGGGTGTGAGGGGGGGGGGGTCGTAAAACCTACTTAACCGAGCATCATTTAAGTTTGTACACGTATTCTTTAGGTATTAGGATTATTAGGGAAGGATATAGCATAGTATTACAAAAAAATTACGGAGGGTAAAAAAATCATTATAATTGCGAATGTTTGGATGGACGCTTATCACCAGGTAACTCCACATCAGCGGAACAGATCTGGACGAAATTTGGCACAGAGATAGATTATAGTCTGGAACATCACTTAGGCTTTTATTCTGGAAAAATGTACGGTTTCCGCGGACGTTTTTCACGCAGATATATATGTTTACATATAGACAGATCAAAATGGATTTCCACGCGGACGAAGTCGCATAAATATATCTAGACATTCTCCAGATTTCTTAATTTTTAGTAGTATATTGTACGCAATTTCTCCTAATGCCGACCGCTACCTGCGTAGTATTGAATTTTTTGTTTTATCACATCCAAAGACGATCCATAAAATTTGTGGTATATATACTTGTAGTCTGTTGTAGTTGTAGTGGTTTGTTGTTGTGTTCCCATTCAATAGCAATCAGAGCCCAACTCTTTAGCTTACATTAAACATTGTGCTTTGACAGAAAATCAGTATATTGTATTCTAAATGGTACCTGAAATTTATTTAAAGCCAAAATTAAGGTTACAGTTTCTCCCATTAATTTCAATGATTGTGGTAATCTACATATCAAGTTATGTATTATAACAACTACTGAATCTATTGAAAGGCAAAGAAAACTAAACTTTGTTGTTACTAAACAACAGTTTAGTAACAACAAATATGCAGAAGTTTGATTTATTTGAAATTATTCTGATGATGATATTTCGAATGCTTCTAACGTTTTACCTATTCTTACTTATTCTTACTTTTGAAAATCAATATGATTTAATCAAAAATCTTGATAGGGGATAATTATTAGATCCTTCTGATGTAGTAAATGTAGTTTTGTATTTACTTAACTATGAATTAATGAATAAATAAAGATAATATTATTATATATATA
>DWLR01003932.1:0-12777 GCA_018246295.1 Papilio alexanor hazarajatica
CAGATTTAAAATATTTTGCAAATTATAACCTGTGTACAAAGTGGTCTCAAACTTTTGGCCGGCAGTGTATATTCATATATTATATTATATTCATATAATATGTTCATATATTCATTTCATCATTCATATATTCTTCTTTCTTATCATGCATTTAAAAAGTGCTGGCCACTTAATAAATACGGTATCTTGATAATACACAATGCTTTATCTGTGGGGATTATTACTTCGACTTACGATTACGGCCATGAAAACTGAGACAAATTTTGAAAGCGTAAATAAGATAACGATGTTTGTGAAGGCTATATCAATTCCGCTAGACGGAATTAATGAGTACTTTATGCGCTGGACTTTTCAATTGTTGACAAGAGAATTGTTGCAGTGTTTTCAGTATATTTAAATATTATTTAAAGGTGATGCCTGACATTTAGCTAATTTTTTACTATGATGGGTATCACAACTATAGATGAAACGGATATCCGATAACTATCCGGTATCGGAGCTATCCAGCCTTGTTTTCACTATTCCGGATTGCGGATAATAAAAATCAAAAAATTATCATTAATTTACACAAGGCAAATCATACCACAATATGTTATGGACACCGTTTATTTTTATAATTGCAAGTCAAAAATGTTTGTTTTATTAATTAGTCTAGTACTCAAAATTAACAAGTGGCAGATTGTGGTGAATGAACACCAAATTTTCCGCATTTGTTGGTAAGACGCGACTCCGCTTGGCTTCGTATACCAGATAAAAAATAAACAAACGAACTGAGAAACAAACTCAAACTGACGTTACGCGATAAAGGGTAGCCGGTAGCCGGATATGCGGCGCTCCGTCCTCTTAGCTTGCCGAATATCCGGTATCCGGCAAAACCGTTGCCGGTTCATCTCTAATCACAACAGTATTTGTTTTTGCCACCAACAAGAAGCTATTAATGTTGTTTTCGCGAGCGCACAATGACGCAGATTTTCAAGCTTAAAAAAATCAAGACATCATTGCACATTCTTTTTATGTTAACGTTTAAATTAACGATTATATAAAATGACGCAGTTTTCGTTGAATAATAAGTTATTATAAATTATTTAAGCGTTAATAAAAAACTTTTTTGCACCTACTTTTTGAATACTTTAAAATGAATACACAAAAAGTGTTCAAATGGTGGGTATGTGTTTTTAATTAGCGTAAAAACCTTGATGGAAAATACTGCATTTGCTTACGTTCATGTAAATTAACGTGTCATGTACCTCAATGACCTTTTTAAGTTTTTTTATTTGTTTAACTTTTTAATATTGTGAATAATTCAAAATAATCCAGAAATTTAAAACCGAACTGAATAAATGTATAATTTCTTACCGCTTACTGTAATAAAATATGTAATATATAATAATGGTGTCACCGACAATCATAAATAAGCCTGCACCACTAGGATGAGTTGATAATAATTGGCCAGCTAAACAATACAAGCATGATTCGTACAAGAAAGAATATTAGTACAAATAGGTTTGTTCCATAATTGCTTTATAACTCGCCTTCGTTACACTTTGGTTGAAGAACACATTAAAATAACAATGAAAATTTCCATATGAATTATTAGTAAAGTAACAATACGTTTTACGTTGTAAAATTGTAGAGATGTATTCTTTTATTCCACTGAAACAAACTTGTTTATTCCTGACCATTCTTACATTGGCTGACGGAGGCGAGAGCGAGTGTCACTAGGGCTAAAATCAACCTAGGGCATTTAAAAAATGTGAAGACGGAGACAAAACAGGAAGTAATCCAAGCTATTGACAGATTATACTCTATTATAAGAGAACAAGAGAAGAAGAAAGCAGGAGAACTTAAATAACAGAAGGAAGCGGAGACAACAAAAGGGCCAGACCATCATACATTTGTCAGAAAAGGAAGGTCACATTAACACACGAGCGAATTTATAAAATCTCTTTTTATCATTTTAGACTATTATATTTGTAAAATATTATTGTATGTAAAAAAACAACCATTTAAGAAGTATTGTATTCCCTAAAGTATGTAGAAAATTATAATTGTAATTGTGTGAAATAATGTATTTCATTATTTCACATATTTAAAGTATTAATTTACATTTTAATTTTTATGTAAATTCGCTTATTGCTTGTCCGTTGTCTCATTGTCGTATTTAATTTGTATTGCAATTTCGGTCTGTTCGGAGCTAATGCAGCAAGTACTCGGGAGTACAAAAAACCAAAATCACGAGGAATATTTGTTTTTTTTTATACTTGAAAATCTTAAGTCTTATAATCTTGAGATTGCTTAATGATAGCTGTTAAAGAATTATTTTTAAACTTACCCCTGTCCAAACATTGTTGGCATATGTTGATATTTTAGCACAATTAAACGATATTCCTTCTAAAAAATGATTAATGACGAAACTGACCTTATAAAGCAAATCAGATTTTTCTTGTCTCTGTAACTCCTGGTTTCTGGAAGGTCAATCGATTTTAATTACGGCTAATGTCCAGTTGATTTCCAATAAATGTCAATTATTAATCTAAGTAATTGTTTAACATAATTTGAGTGGCTAGAACGCCTGTTCGCATTGAACCTGATACTCATTTAGAAACGGCAATTAAATTGTCAGGAGTGTTAGTTAAATCACAGTTTGACAAGTCTTTCCGAAACCAGGCGTTAGTGTCTAAAAAAGAGTATCACTGACATTTCTTTGTGGTAAGTGAAAAAGATGCCAAAACCATGTAATTTTAAATAAATGCTGAAGACAATGTAGTGTCGATAAAAAGAGTAAACTTCAAAAAATTATTTACATCATAAAATAGTAATTCTGCTGCTATGGTTGTTACATTCATAAACAGTCATAAATTTTATTTATAAGCAAGTAATACCTTTTTTATTTCCTTGTAAGGTACTGAAACATCTATTGACACGAAAAAACAAAAAGGTTTCGGTATTATTATTCAATTACCTTTTTTTTATTAGGCAAACTAAACCAGGTCAAGAACGGCACGATTTCCTTTATTGAATCTAATTACATTGTAATTGTTTCAGCGAGCCGTACATACGAGAGAACCTTACCGGCATATCTATGGGATTGGCGAGGGGCAGAGTCGCGCCCATGGACGTCGTAAGAGTGGAAACTAAAACCAGTGTAAGTCGAGATATGGAATCCAATAAATATTTGTATTGATAATTTTTTATTTGCCATACAAAGTTTCTAGCTTCGATACAAATAGAAGGTTCAAAAACAACAGCGATAAGCTGTTGCATAGTGATTTCTTTTTAAAGTCAATTAATATGCATAATCAAATCAATAATTTAAACTATTATACCCATTAACCCTTTTTAATGTCGTAACAGTGTTATCCTAGGCAAAGATAATGTTACACTATTCAAGTGAATACGTCCGTCACACTCACAATAAACAAGGAGAGTTGATGCGGATACAATTATTCTTGCTATTACGTTCATACCTACCCGATTATCGCTCGTGTGATGTATATATGTCACGACTTATGCCACAACTGTTCAGTCGCAATTGGTTTCAACTTTGGTTTATTATTATTTCTAATTTATTCCATGTTTATTTCAGATTATGTTCTCGTTCCTATCGGTCGGATGGGGTTTGCTCTCCGATATTGACATCGAAAGCGAACGGCTGCGAGCTATCGGCGGCCAGAGGTTCGCCATCTGGGCTCTAGCGAGATTAGTCGGTTTAAGAAAGTACAAAGGTGTAGTTAGCTATGTTAAAATTAAGGATTTGAGTAATCTTCCCAAACCTAAACTGCCGATAACTCTCAGTCACAGCGTCAGCCAGGATGGTGCGCTCGATTCCCCCGATGCGGAAGCGTTCATTGATTGCGATGAGCATTCCGAAGTGTTTACGAACGCGGTCAACGGCAAACATCAGCGTGTCGATTCTTGGTACTCGGTGAATTCTAGGAGGAGTGCATTTTTTAGCACGAGGGGTTCCGAGTACCATAGTGTAGCCAGCGGGGGCTCGGAGATGCGATCCCCGGTCCACGCCTGTATGCACGGCCCGGCGTCGCACCTGCCTTCGCTGATGTCTCAGCTGCCGTCGCACTGGGTGCACGAGGAAGGCGAATTTGTCATGGTCCACGTCTCATACCAGGCCTACATCGGGGAAGACTTGCTGTTCGCTCCGCGCTCGCAACTATCCGACGGGGTGATGTGGATGCTTATCATTAAGGCGGGTATACCCAGATCTCAAATTCTATCGTTTCTCCTAGGCATGGGTCAAGGGACTCATTCGGATATAAACACAGAGTACATAAAAATGATTCCTGTAAGTGCATTTAGAATAGTTCCCGAGGGACCCGTCGGTTATCTGACTGTTGATGGCGAGCTTGTAGAGTATGGTCCACTTCAAGCGGAAATATTCCCTAATATAGTCCACCTCCTCGTTCCAGACACCAAATAACAATGGTGGTATTTAAATAAAGAGGAAGATTCTTCAATGACTGATATCAACCTGCCACTTAACCGAGCCTATTTTGAGCAATAAAAGACATAATAAACTGTCACTGAATGGTTGTGTTCAGACTCAACATATATTTTAAATTATATTCTGTATCGAAATCTGTTCTTTTTTACTGATGTGAATTTGTATGAAGCATTCCAATTGTAATTTAAGTTTAATATTGTATAATTATTACGATAATAATTTATGGGTTGGTTTAAGTTAAACTTGTGATATTTTGTTATAAGTCATTAAAAATCACATCTAGTTGCTAGTCAAGTTTGTCAAACACATGGAAGTAAGTGCCAAATTTATATTGCACTTAAAACATACACACAATCTGTGTTTAGCCAAGTAATTGATCATTTAATGCAGTTTTATTTGTTAACATAGTTTTTATTTATGAAAATTTAATTGAAGCTAAAAGCTTTTATTTAATGTATACAATTTTAGCAGAATTATTTTCAGTTTTGTAATATTGTTTTAAGTATAGTGGCTTAATATAATATTTGCTTACCACTTATATTTTAAATTTATTCATATTTATTTAATAATTTTCTTGTCACTGCATTT
Organism: Papilio alexanor hazarajatica; assembly: GCA_018246295.1. Classification (NCBI taxonomy): domain Eukaryota; kingdom Metazoa; phylum Arthropoda; class Insecta; order Lepidoptera; family Papilionidae; genus Papilio; species Papilio alexanor. The sequence goes on from DWLR01003932.1 coordinate 5,048, forward strand.
ATTAGGCAAAATAAAAGATAAAATAATGCATCATTATCATACTACAATTAATGTATTTACCATAGTTCTGCTATTTAATATCTTCAATATTAGATTATTAGCTTGGTGAACTCCTAAAGAAAAATTTCCATTGAAATAAGGCACAATTTTTTTTATTACAATGAGGTAAACCTTGCCCAAACAATTTATTCTGTTAAGATATTACACTTTATTGTAATTTTTATTAAAAAAATTATAAGGTTGTGTGCATTAATTTAGTTAATAATTTTGAATGGGTGCGGGGTATGTGATTCTACTTAATATTAGCAGTATTAATTTATTAAGTGTACTTTATAATATTTCTGTGATAACAAAACTTTCTGCCATAGATACATGGCTGATTGCCAACTGAGCAAAACCCCAGTTACTCAGTTTTATAAATTTTTTGAACATGGAATATGTCATAGGATTTTTCTTAGTGTAGATAATTCTTTTTACAAATCAAATCGTTTAAAGTAAAAAATGTCTATTTCCAATTGTTCTTTACATATATTTAAGTGTACATCTGTAGATATATTACAGTAGTAGACGAAATTTTAACATTTTTTTAAATGTAAATTAGCTAAATTAGCTGAAAACCATACAACATTTTAAGATTTGTTGAGTTCAATTATTACTAGAGTTTATTCAATGTATTACAAATCTTGAAGCATTGAGAATTAATTGTGTAAAGAAATTTATGAACTTTAAAAGTTTATAAAGTTGTTACTAATAAATGAATATTATTTGATAAGAGTTAATATTATTACTAACCTTGTTCCTTTTCTAGAATGGACTTAAAGTTTAAACTTAATAACATTTCCTATAATGCCAGTGTATTTTTTTAATAGCATTATGTCAATGCAGTCTTGTGAGTTTGGTGAATTTATCATCTACCACTGTAATAAATATTACGACAAAAAAATTATAAGGACTCTATTATGCTGATGAGATTTAACTTTATGCTTTTGATAGCTCAATAGTCTCAACACTTTTACTAGTGTGGTGGTGAAGATTCAATTCATACCCACAATGATTTAAACTGGGTTTGATTTTCTATACATTTCAGTTATATACAATAATTATACATTTCATTAATTACACTTTATTTACAAAAATAATATGCAGTAAACCACATAGGTTTGTCGAGAATGTTAATAGTAAAAATTACAATAAAAGGTAGATCATTGAGCAGCAACATTATAATTGTCCCCACTATTAACGCTTAAAATATAATGTGGTATGAAACTCTCATTTACACAAACAAAAATAGATCAGTATGGGTAGGAAGAGTATCAATGTATTTAATCCATGTACAGATTGTCCAAAAAAGAATTATTATTCTTGCAAAAGAAACTTCCTCTATCTCCCAGTTCCTCTTTCATACAGAAATGTGGGCAGCACATTTAACCACTATATTGTGCAACTATTGGGGAATTGAAGAACATTGGTAAATCAAAGTGTTATGTAACAAGTAGCTTCCATGACCTTATTTTCATTTCTTATTCAAAGGTCGTAATAAAACCCCATAGAAAATCAAACATGTTTATTTCTTAAATCATAAAGATATATATATATATATATATGTAATGTTTCCTAAATATTAAGTATTATACTTACTTGCAACTATTAAAACATGGCAATCATTTCATGTCTATATAAAAGAAACATGAAATTTGTCATATGAAAATTAAATTATGGTTAAAGTAATAAAAATTTAAAAACAAATGAATCTAAACATATCTGGTGATATCATGTGAAGTTAGAAAACAAAACAGTTTTTCAGATAAATTATAAAACATCTATAAAGTGTAATTTATCTTAGTTTCAAGGAGTCAAGACTATCAAGCAAATTTTGCACTTCTGACTCCACTTGTTCCCTTGTGCTGATACACTCAAGTCTCTGACGGACGGATTCAAGATCACCAGAATCAGCTTTTTGGATTTTCATATATTTAAGCATCATCTCAACAACTTGGCAAATTTCACTAATTAGTTGCCGAGTTTCTTCATAATGACCTGCACCACTTGGACGCATCTGAATTAGTTTTAATTTACTTTGTGCCAACTGAATAGGATTTCTGCCATTCCTGTCATTGGAATTGACATCTGTTCCAGCATCAAGCAGCTCTATTACCACTGGTATATGATTAGTACAAGCCGCAAGGTGTAATGGAGTGTTACCAAGGGTGTCTTTTATATTAGGGTTAGCACCGTGCCTTAAGAGTATTCTTACAACATCGACATATCCACGGCATGCTGCTAAGTGTAAAGGACTTCTTTTATGCTCATCTGAAGAGTTTGGATCAGCACCCGATAAAAGTAGTTTTTCCACAAGTTCAGAGTTATTTGTCGATGCGGCAAATCTCAGTTTTTGATTTCTTGATGAGTAAATCGTACCACTGCATCGATATTTAATCCTACAGTGTCTAGCCTTCGTAGTACATTTTATTTTGCCAATTAAGTCGTGAGGTTCGCCAAAGAAATCTCTTGATATCCGCCGATTTCCCGGCACATCTACCGGATTTGCTAATGGATTAAATTCTATAATACACGGAGAATGATCAATGTTTTGATTATCACTACTTTCATTACTGGTGTCAACTCCAGAGTCTGCCATTATACATTCAATTCCAATTTATTTATAAAATAATCTTTTTCCTTATAAACGTCGAAGAAAGTGTATATATACTACTTAATTCTACAAAACGGAATGTGAAATCATAAAATAAAAACCTTAAACACTGACTCCAGTGGAAAAAATATAATACAATTCTAGGATAAAACAACGACAGTGTTGCTATACTTAAACATGTCAACAATAATATTTTAAAATTTTTACATGCAAACAAAATTTAAAACCTTAATATTTTTTTATTTCCAGACAAGTTCCAAGTCTTATAAGCTGAAAATGTTATTAAGATGCCAAATTATTACGATTTGTATTTGATGATGTCAATAATAAATTTAATAACTAAAAAGATATTTGGTCTTGTTAACCTAAACTTAGAAAATGACAATCGGTGACAGGTGGTAAAGACTAGAGATGAGATTGACAGCGACAGCGTATTGCGAATCGGTTTCAGAAGTTATTTCAGAGATATTTTTAACAATATTGCTGCGTAAATCTTACAAGACATGCAGCAGCTCACGATATTCATGGTAAGTGAAAATTTTCAACAAAACTGTAGTAACAACAATTGTAATTTAAAGCTATTTAAATAACCTAAATTATCTTACCGCAAGGATATTGAAAGCTCTCGATCGTACATCGATGAGCTGTATTCATCAGAGGCTGGTAAAACGTTAGAGGCGTTAGTGACTTTAAAGAATTCGGTTATTGGAAGTAATCGACAGAAGAGTTCTGTTATACGACAAGGAGTTGTACCGCGGTTATTACAGCTGATGTCGGACGAAACACTTGATGCCGATGTTAGATTGCAAGCTACTATAACAATAGGTAATATATTTTCCATACTTCTAATTGCTTTGTTATACAAGAGAAGATATTATGAAACTTGTATTTAGACTAACAGGCATATTTCAAATGCATTGACAAGTTAGAAAACAATGTTTGTTGCATTGACCTCTGATATCAACGTCCTTTGCCCTGTTCTTTGCTGATAGTGATTTCAACATTTGATATTATGTGTTTATACCCTATGATTTAATTAAAAATTATTTCTAATTCATTGAACAGTTGACTTATGATTTGATAGTCATAAGTTTAGGTTCCTGCTGATCAACTAATTTATTATTATTCAAAACATTCATTGATTTAATTAAATTATTAATTTAAATAAAATAAATTAATGATTATTAAGTATTTATTAACTGTGATAGAATTTTATGTCAAAGTGATTGATGTTTCTTACATGTTGAACATTCATATTTTGATTGGCTATATCATTGGTCCACCTTGAGAGAGGCCTTCATACACTGTCAATCTGTATGTGGCCACTATTCTAGGATGTTTCAGGCGTGCACTGGATAAGGGTGGCAGGGAATTGATCTTTGTGATAATCAATGGGGATGGCCATAGGTCATAACGATGAAGACCACTTGAAGATTAAAGCCTATTTTTTTTTAAAATTGAATAATGGGGGCAAATGAGCAGCAGGTCGCTTAACATTAAGTGAACCGACACCCATGAACCTCCGCAGCACAAGAGGAACTGCAGATGCGTTGCCGGCCTTTAAGGAAGAAGAACACTCTCTTCTTGAATACCGCTAAGTTGTATCGGTTTGGAAATTTATTACTGTGCCTAATATACCATTAAGGCACACTAATGGCTGCCCATTTTTACCAAGCTATAGTTATAGGAAAAACCTTAATGGAAAAGTATATTATAATAATTATTTATTTCTCACATATTTATCCTTTGGAATAATATCAAACACAACAAACAAGACAAACTATATTTTTTGATCAAATTATAGTCAAATTAAATAAATTTTTATTTTATTTTAACAGGTTCATTAGCCAAAGGAACAACTGAAGATGTCAATACATTGGTAGACCAAGGTGTGGTAATATCTTTAGTTGACTTATTGAAAACAGTCCCCATTGATACAAAACTAATGGAGGCAGTGCTCAGTGCTTTGAAGAGTTTCTTTGTACATCCTCCAGCACCCGTTTCAGCCTTGCCAGCTGATATGAAAGTCTTGGCTCGATTAACACGTGAGTATTTTCATATAGATTAATTAATAACTATTACAAATCAATTAATAATTTTCTAGATTAATAAGCGGAGCAATAACATAAAACAGTGTTTTTCAAAGAGTCGGCAAGTGTCTATAAGGGGTCATGGGAGTAATTAAAGAAAAACAAAAAAGTTCTAATTAAACTGATTCTTTACTAAAAAAATAATAAAAATGTAGGTGACTATACCTCTGCACAAAACCTGCAAATTTTTATTGTCACTACAAGGGGGATATAATTTCATATGACAAGGGGGTTGTGTCAAAGGTTGAAAAACACTGATTTAAAATATATAAAAATGAGATTACTTTTATGGACTGCAAATTTTTAACTAATCTGTTTTAATACTATTGTTAAACCAACAACCTATAATATTGTACTAGAGTATCTATAGAAGAAGAGTATAAAACCTGAACTGTAAATCCAACAAGCATGTATAAATATGTATATGTATGAATGTAAAAAAAGGGAATTTGGTGTGCCTGGACTATAACACAACAAATGGCAATCCATAATCTCTGCCTACCACACTAATTTAAGGGTGAATGAGCTTATTTATTATTTTTTTATTTTGCTTTACATAAAAATATAAATAAAATCTTTTGATTATGCAGAAATAGCACGAGAAGGTTCTCTAAATTCTCGAGCGTCAGTAGTTGGGATTCTATCAATATGGTGCGGAGGCCCCCTGGAGCAGGAGGCGCTCTGCTCCGCGGGCGCCTTGGAAGCGGCGGCGGCGCTCCTGTCATCGCACACTTCGCCTCCGCCCACACTCGCCTTACCAGCTCTCGATCTACTCGCAGCAATGTGCTTTGAGAATGCCAACGTCTCTCAAATTGCATTGAACACTTGGTATGTTATTTATTTACTATTAATTTAATAAACTAATTTGTGACGTTTTGTGTATTTTTTTTCTATATTAATATACAAAATCAAGGCATCTGGAAACTGGTTATGAATCTCAGAAGAGATAATTTGTAAAAAATTAAATGATAATTACATTTTGCTTAAATAATATGACATATCTATGTCATATTCATCCATATATATAATAATGCATATTTACAGTAATACTGCAATCATTATTATTTGAAAATTTTTCTAATTTTATTTCCAAACAAAAATTTGAATAAAAAAGGAACACAAAAATTTTATATTTTTTCATGTCAGTATATAATTTATTTGTCAATTAAAGTATGATAACAGTTAAATACATGTTTTATTTTTCACAAAAAATATGTTCATTTATAAATACGTTCTGTTGATATATGACCTTATTCCCATATAAGATGTGAGATAGACAGAGGTCAGTATAAAATGCCTGTAGTCAACTCGACAATTATTAAAATTTACACAACTTGATATGTGGAATCCTTTCAACTTACGACATTCCATTTTGCATAATATATTTTTACCAATTTTACTTAGGTCATCCTTGTTTTCCATTAAGGCCTTTCCTCTTTGTGGTTACTAGTTCACCTACTATTAGATTAAACAATTATAATATTCAACTTAACATATGATAAGTGGTACTTAAATATAAGGTTTCGTTTTCACCATACATATTATTTTTATTTTATTTTGAGCATCAAAAAACTCAAGATGTAATTACAAAAATTTTACATATATTTTTTAATTTATTGACATAGACCTATGCGTTTTAGGCATGGTGACAAAACGATACCCGAACTTCTAACGTTTCTAGTGTCACGCGACAAGCCACTGCCGGTGGCTCTCGGCGCCGCGCGCTGTCTTACCTTTATACATCGAGCTGGAGCCATACCACCTGATGACAACAGGTAAGTAGATAACTTAAGAAACTTGAAAACTTAAAATTACCATACATGGCGGCCATTACATTAACTTATCTCATCGGAAATGTTGTAGTTTTGTAGAAATTGTCTGCTAAGATTGAAGTTTCACAATATGGATAGCTAATGTCATAAGGTAATATGAGAAAAATTGGTTTACGAAAATATTTTTATATTTACTCATTTTATTGTAAAAATGTGTTATTAAATACATTAAATAATTTAATTTAGGCTTTCATTTAGCCTAATTGACTAACTAGTAGTAACATGAAATGTTGTAATATACTAAATGTAGTTAAAAAAAACTAAAAGTGCCTAAATCCAATTTGGCTATGAAAACTATCCGATATCCCTATAAGATTTTCAAGATGAAAGGATAATGAGGTGGCGATAAACTCGAGAAAACTCCTGATACTGTCAATCGGAGTATGACAACTTTTAAACTGTATAAAGAAACACCAACAAAACCAGTTTAGGGTTAACATATTGATCAATATGATAAGGTTGTAATTTAAGAAAACTTTTTTTTTTTGCCTATAGAAGTAATAAAATGAGCTCTTTTATTAGTTTGTAAATCTATTTCCTGATAGATCACTACTCCTACAAATATTACTACTGAGAAATTAAATTGATATTATTTGTAAAATATCACACAGAGTGTGTAAGGAGTAACTAATATGCTATTTTGGTATGTGTATGACAATTCATTTTAAAAGACGTATAATCACTATACACGCGTTCTGTTATTGGGCCATTGCCAATTTTGTATATGTATCTAAAGCCAAAATTCGACTGAGGGATTTAGGGTTAGGGTCTTTGTGTGTTAAATTTATTCATCTTCAATTTCCATCTCAACATACGCAACTTTACGCTTGAAAAAGATGAAACGAAAACACTTTATAATAAACAAAAGAATCAGTTAAATCTCAGTAAGATTGTCAGGATATTCCTCGAGTTTACATGCTACTAAACTGAACTGTTCAAAAGATTCTGGAATGGTATCCTATATGGATATTAGAAAAGGGGGTATAGGTAGTGACTGAACAGTTGGCGCAGTGGCAAGACACTTGCCTGTCGCCCCGCAGGTCGTGGGTTCGATTCCCACCCAAGACAAACATGAACAGGATGTAAAGACCACCGGAGGACGGGCAGCAGCGTCCTTTTCTTATTACGGTGGAACATACTGCGATCGCCAACCCG
>DWLR01003933.1:0-12772 GCA_018246295.1 Papilio alexanor hazarajatica
TCTTTCCTCGGCTCAAGGAACGCCTCCGAGGCAAGAAATTCGAAGACGATAGCGAAGTAATGGCCGCTGTTGAAGCGAAATAAAGACAGAATTACGAGTGTCCTTGCTAATTACCGTTGTCGGCGAAGCCACGTAAACGCTTATGTGTGACCTCTGTTCTCCGACACCCCCGGAGGAGAGGACTTTTGAGGAATTAGTAACCTTAGTGTCGGATCACTTGGAACCGCAGCGCTCGGAAATCGCTGAACGGCATATGTTTAGGCTGCATAGACAAAGAATCGGCGAGTTATTATCTGATTATTTACAAAATCTTAAGCATTTGGCCTCATCATGTAATTTCGGCGCGATGCTGAAGGAAAATTTAAGAGATTAATTCGTGTCAGGTCTCGCGAGTGAGGCAATGCGTTCGAGGATATTTGCTGAAAGGAATATTCAGTACAAGGCGGCGGTTCAGTTGGCCTTTGCGCTGGAGGCTGCGGAAAGACACGCAGAGGTGAGCGGTGCCACAGGGACGGCTGCGACCTCGGGTGCTGGCAGCAGCGGCGAGGCGACGGGCGAGAGCCTACATAGGTCCAGTTCGCGGCGGGTCGGCGGACGAAGCGTGGGAGCAGGCATGCGGTCTGCGGTCGCGGCCCGGGCGGGGCTACGCGGTGCTGGCGCTGCGGGAAGCTGCACCGTGCGGATCGCTTTCGCTTCTCACGATACAATTGTGACGAGTGCGGCAAGCGCGGGCATATAAAAGTGATGTGCAAAAAGGTGCGCGAGCGCGGCCGGCCGACCGGGCCGCAGCATTACGCCAGTGACGGGAGCACTGTCCTCAGTGCTCCCGTCGCACGGGTACGCCGATAGCTCCGAGCGACCGATCAGCAGCGTGTCGCGGACGCTTAACTCGGTTGAAAAAAATTATAGCAGCAGGACAAGGAGGCGCTGGCAATTTTCTATGGGGTTACGAAACACCGTCAATATTTATTCGGTTGATCGTTCATTTTAAGAACAGATCATCAGCCTTTAAGTTATATTTTCGGGAAAAAAGGCGGCATACCGCAAACGGCAGCCAGCCGGCTGCAGCGCTGGGCTGCGCGGCTGGCCGCGTACGACTTCACGATGCAGTTCGTTCGCTCGGAGACCAACGGGCCGGCCGACGCCCTGTCCCGTCTCCCGCTGCCAAATGACCGGCGAACTCGCGCGGTAAGTTCTTTACATTAATTTAATTGAGGAGTATGTACCGGTGACTTTTAATGATATACGTTCGGAAACAAGTAAGGACTCGGTATTGAGTAAAATTACAGGATATATCATGTTCGGTTGGCCTAATACGGCTAGTTGCGAGGAGGAGAAACCGTACTTTGCTAGGAGACGGGACATGGTAGTGGACTTAGGTTGTTTAATCTATAAGTATTGAATTGTAATACCACCTTAATTGCGACTGCAGATTTTAAAAGAGATTCATGAGGGTCCTTTAGGGGTGAACAAAATGAAAAATGTATCACGTAGCTATGTTTATTGGCCAAGTTTAGATCAGGATATTGAGAAATTGTGCCGATCCTGTGATGCTTTCTGTGCCGTTCATGATAATCCCCCCCAGGCGGGTTGAAGACCCGTTTTGCCCGCAACTTTTCACGCGTTTGTTTCTATTTTTCTAGGTGAAATTTTTGTAATTTGATTCCGCCTATATTAATTTCGATAATGGATAACATTGTCAATTTTTTTTATTATAATGGAAACCGACATTGTAAATAAAGATTTTTTTTTCTATTTCTTATCTCTAAAATAGATAAGGATTATACCAACTTGAAGTAGGTATTGTTTTTCTAAAAAACGTTAATAGATTTTACTTTTTCAGACTAATAACCAATCAGCAATTCTTAAGGGCATAGGTAGTGATTAACTATCAAGTAAACATATTGTAGATCGCGCGTGCTTCTTATTTCCATACAAATCATTCCGTAAACTCTTTACTCAACTTATAATATTGCCATTAAAATATTATTCAAAGTATATTCATATATAAAAGGAGTACGTTTTTAATTTAAGCACTGTCTTTAATTTTTCTTTATACATAATTATTACATTAATTATATCATATAAACTCAATACAAAATTTATGCAACATGTACTATAACAATAATTATTTAAAACCATAACATGTGCGAATTTTAATTATATTGTACTACATTGTGTACTATATTGTACTAATTATATTGTTAGTTACTGTAATTTGGAATATTAAGCTGCATAAAGCTAACCATCGAGGCTGTGTTTATTATTTGGCTTACGGTTGTTTGTAAAAGTACCACGTTGGCAGTAGGTTTTACGAAGACAAAAGCTTTCGTAGCTTTAACTGCATTAATTATGTCCTGCTTTAGTCGAATAAGTTTGTTTGCTGTTTGTCTGTGAACAACTTGTCTAAATTTACTTAGTTTTAAAGCCTTAATTAATTGTGTTAACCAGCACATTGTTCGTGGAATGGACGACGATGGTGATGGGGTCAAAAAGTTATAGAATGGCGGCTAAGCTCAGGACGACATAGAGTTGACCTCCTACAAAAGTACTCACGAACTATTTAAGATTGCGGGAGTCATTGAACAAATATTTTTATCGATTCTGGGAACAGACCGTGCAGATATTCAACTACAGCTGTCGCCGTGTAGATTGTGATGTATTTGGTGTCAACAGATTTATTAGGCTTCTAGAAGCATGAATAGAAGATTTTAGTGCTTAAGCTACAGAATGCGAATCATTCCTTTGAATACCGAACATTTTGATTAAGGGATTATTAAAACAAATAAATACAAACAAATAAAAACAAAATCCTATGTACGATTATATAAGCATACGATTGCAGTTAGCAACAATGATAAAAACAACAGGACCAAAAAATATTTAAAAAAGATTTGAATCGAAAAAACAAGTTAAGAAACAAGCAAAAATAAAAATAATGAAAAGATATCTCTTTTTATCACTAGCTATAATAATTCACTTCCCCACACAAACAGAGCATGAATAAATCCTTGTTAGTTTAACTCACGTGGAACATAATTTTCTAAGAAAATTAAGAGCAACACCCTTGTGATTTATTGCTACGTACGTGATATATTAAATATGTTATCTTCATGTTTTATGATGTTAATTCATAATAACAGACAATGACTCATTTATAGAGGTGAATAGCTTAATAGTTAAGAGTATGTATAGGTTTGTAGGTTCTAATCCGCTGTTCGGTAATTATCGAAAGGCATGTTAGTTTAGTTGACACGTTTAATAATAATATTAAACATAAAAATTATACATTCTACAAGGACTTTTTCAAACAAATCAAAACAATTATTGACATAAATTAATTAAAATGTTAACTGCGTATTAGCTTATAAAGTTATATCTTACTGCCGGGTCAAGAAATTTAGTTAGCCTAAATTTAAAATTACAAAAAAAAATTTTTTTCAACAAAATTACAAAACTTTCTGCTTCATATTGTAAGATATTCGTTCTGAAACTTGTAGGGAGATATAATTAAAACTATATAACCGATATGAATATATCGGTACATATATCTACTAGAAAACTACATTTTACTAATCTGTGTTTATTGCAAAGCACGTGGTGAATTAGCACTTATGATTGGAGTTAGTAACATCATCGGTGTTAGGACTGTTCAACGATGCCGGACTCAGTCTAGCGTAAAAACAAATTGTTCACACCTACGACTAAAATGTGCTATTGTACATACATATTTTGTAAAAAAAAATCAGACTGATTCATCAAAAACTTTTCGAATAAAGTGATTGACCCGCGCTTCCTGTGCTTTGGTTCATATTGATTTATTTAACGAAAATATAACATTAAATAAATGATGTTACTCTAAGTTTTGTTTATATTAAACTAGGTGAAATTCTGTTATAACTAGTGCTTATTGTATTAAATTCTAGCTTGGCATATGTTGAAATAGATAGAATCCTTTTATCTTTTTTCTGTACCAGAGAGCGGCGTGGGCCACTTAGCAGGTCATGTATCACTCGCCCCGCTAACGGTCACTTAATGGTCACACTGTCACCGGCACACATTACTCTAGCCTACGTATTTTTTATCACTAAAATTGGCCTCTATGCTTTTGCTAAGCCACTGAAGACTGAAGCCTATATGTTTATAAAGTTTTAGCGTTTAGTTAAATATTTCATCGTAAATTTTACTAATTTATTCAGTATTACGTTACATCACTTTCCAACAAATAAATTTTCTGTACGTCTTGTGGTCTCATGAATAAATATTTTAAGTATTGATCAAATGTTTATGACAAATATTGGTAGTTTTATAATATATGTATGCCATACAGCTGTAAATATAGCCAGGGAACAGAACAATTATCTTATCGCAGTCCGGTAAAATGGCTTACAGGATTTAATGCGGTCATAAATTTCGAAAATGGCGTTATCGCTTACAAGAACATCGCTTCTTTAAATTAATGGTGCATAAAACAAAAGATAAATAAAATATACGACTATGTATGATAATATTTAGGTAGTAATGAAAAGCCGTTATTGAAATATTTAATGGGCATTAAATAAATCACACTTATGGTCCATGTATATACGGACAAAATATTATCGACTTCTATATATTGATATTGAAACGAGAGGCTTTTTATCATTACTCTCTTCTATTGCCGTTGAGCAATAAACAGTGGAAATTCCAAAACGAAAACTGACTTAATGACCGTCTTGCATTTAGATTTGTTTTGCATCTAGAATACTAGAAGAGCAGCAGCAGATATAATACTAGCAGAAGGTATTAGGTTAGTTAGTGGTAAAAGTTTTGACAGATTATATTATTTATTTAGTTTAGTATATGTTTATGTAGTTTATAAGACATTCATGGTCTTTTAATAAAACGTGTTATTAAAACAAATAAAATTTTGAGCAATATAATAGAAGCGATTTTCAGCAATCCATTTGCTGTAAAGATAATTAGAGTTAAGTCAATTAGCAAGAGCGGTCGGTGAGTTACATTCAACAGATGATAATAGAATGAAAACAAAAGCTTTATTACTAAAACTTTTTACACGAGTACGTCGAAATAAAATTATTTTGTGATAAACTAATAACACGGTCTTATTCGTTAAGCTGTGTACTAATCTAAAAATTCAATACCAAATCCCGTATGGTACGAAATACCAGATATTTTGAAATTATAAAATTTATTTGTAATTAATTTATATTTAAAAAAATGGGAACGTGTGTTACTAGATAAACTTTAAAACTAGTGAATAAATTTAAAAAAATACTTTAGTATAGTTTAGAAAGATATATGTATATTGTATACACACTTAACATTATATAAATTTATACTTCTAACGACTGGCATAGTTACAACAGCTAGGGTACAACAAAATAACTTTTTTTCTTAACTGATTACACGACCTACAAAATATTTTGATAATATACGATTTGTTGTAACTTAATAATGTTAGCGACTGAAACATACATATTTAACTTTGATTTCTGATTTTTGCATATCAATCTTTCCAATCTAAATTAGGAGGAATTTAAATAGTCTAATGAACTTAAAACGTCTGAAATTAAACGTGAAGTTTTTCTTTTTTCTTAAAATAACAAATTGTGATAAAAGGAAATAACAATGGTAAAGAAATGTTGAGCTAACTTTGATACACTAAATCTAGAGACTTAGGGTACAAGAAAAATGTAACATTGTGTATTCAAGGACGTTTCGTAAACCCGCAATTCCCACCGCTGAAAATTCGTCACGTCTCGAAGCGAATTAGTTGGATACAATTTGGCTGATATAAATGAATGCCTCAAAAGGTTTGCTATTCCTTCGAAATCGATTTACGATAGGTTGTGTAAACGTGGTGGATGATGTAACTCATATAGTTTAAACAACTTTGATTAATTTTAAGTCCCAAAACTCGAAACTAGTCGAAATTTGATATTTTATTTCCATGAAAATTGTCTGCAGAGATAATAAAAATTAATCCACCGTAACTTTGTCCTAATTTCCTAACCAAGGTCATCAGAAAAAAAACATTTTATGGAGAATAGTTCTACCTAATTAGGAATAAAGTAGATTTAATTTTATTAATTACATCCATGTTTTTTTAGCTTTTACCGTGTTAATTATTTCAACAAACATTGCATTTGAAAACCTCTAGCCACCAAATCATGTATCAAATGCATTTCGGCCACTAACAAAAGTGTGGCAGAAATTTCATTGCGAACCGGAAGGTAAAATGACAAACAGTCGTAGAAGGGACACGTATTCGATACGCCAATACGCACGCTTTGCACTGTGCGTTGAGCGTAGCGCGAAATGCTACGCGCTCATACAAACATTATTTCACTCACTGAATTATAATTAACATGCTTTTAAATAAATTGCTTTTGAAATAAACAAAAACAAATCTCGAGAATTACTTATTGTTATTTACAGCTTGAATTTTGTGGTAAATAAATAATAAAGTCGAAGAGTTTAATTGTAATTTCGTATAAAAATATCTACATTAAAAGTAATATGGCGATTAGGTTTTCACGAGGAAATAAATTTGTTTAGATTTTGAATTGTAATAAACAGATTTTATTACGTTTTTGGTTACTTATCTCTTTACTAAGACGATCGAATTCTATTGTCCTCTTTTACTTTTACAAAACTAAATAAAAGAAAAACAGAATACAATTTCTATAGAAAACTAGACCAATACGATGCTGGGATAATTAATATACTTACATCAAATTTATTACACGTAAATTCAGAAAAATACCAAGTGAAAGAAGTGTAACTTAATTCAATATCTGTAAGTTGTGGATTTAGTATTCAGCTTGAGTGATCAACTAAGTACGGCATGATTTTCCACGATTTAGGACGCTATCTATCTATTATTCATAAAGTTGTCGTAATTCTCGAGGCCGCGTGTCCTCTCACGCAACTTGGAATAAGTGAATGAATGATCTTTGTTTTTTGATAAGTAGTGATTTCTAGTAGTGTAAAACAAAAACAGTTTACAATTAATACAAACTTTAATGAATGTGCTATTGTCGTGCTTCAAGTAATAATTGAAGGAACAACATTACGCCTCTAAAAAGATTATTAACGACCTCATAATAACCGTATGTTTTTTTTTTTCAAAATTTTGCAATGCTCACTAACCTGTAGTTAGAGATGTAAAAAATATGCGAAAAAATTGATTTCAATATTTTATTTCTTAAAATACTACCAGATTAATTTAGTATGATTTACTAATATTTCTTAAGACCATTTCAACTAAGCTTAAAAGCTTTTGCTAAGATATGGTTCACGACAAGAATCGAATTTTTTATATAAGAAGGTGGCAAACGAGCAAACGGTCACCTAAGTGACCGCTACCCAAAGGCATCTGCAACGAGCATTTGCGAATTACAGATGCGTTGCCTACATATAATAGACAAAGAATAGGCAGAAAAAATGACATTTCCTTCTTCTATCGCCGTCAAATTCTTTTTCCCTTCCACCCTTTCCTTATTAGTAAATGGTGGGAAGAGTGAGAGGACTAAAATTAGGCCTCCGGCACCTCACTCATAAGACGAAACGCAGAATACTTATACTTCGCGCCTGTCTTCTGTTAGGTCGTGGTATTTCATCGGTCGAGCGGGACATTCGTGCAACAAATGTTGTGGACTCTACTACTGTTTAAGATATTTTGAACACACGACGATCGGTAGTCCGTACTCTTAACAATTAGGCTATTTGCGATTTACATAAAAATGAAAAGTGATTGTTGATTGTTTCATTACATGAAGGAAGGTAACGCTGATAAACTATTAAGTCACTCTACAAAATCCGATATAAGAAGATCCGTAATACGTATTAGTACTGTATTACGTGGGAGGTTAGTTTATGAAGTATGTTTGCCTGCCAAAACATCTTGCAGGTTTCATTTAGACGCGGCCCACGTCCGCGCACTACGCTTACGTTAATCTGACACCGCAGTAGCAACGCTTTATTCAGTTTCGGCCTGTTACCGAGCGTTCATTAATGAATGTAGCAATTTGTAATACTAAACGTTAATTACAAATACGTTTTGTTTATTTTTATATTCATTTGTTTTTAACTAAAACTTATTACACAGGGAGTCAGGTGTAAGGCATTTCGTTAATTTTTTAAATATAATTTTGTAAACATGTAGTCGATATTTACGGTATGGTTTTAAATTATATGTTATATATTCTTTTAAAATCTGCATTTGAGTCACACTGCGACTGAGGGAGAGAGCTATGCATGGTTTTTATTTTTTATAATTCAAAATGAAGAAATTAAATGAAAAAAAAAAAAAACAGTAACAAGTTTGTAATTAGAAATAAAATAGAAAGAGCTAAGTTTATTAAATTCTCTCTAGCGTATGTTGATTATTGTGTATGAAGCAGGCAAAAAAATCCGCGCTGAGAAAAATTCTTAATTGAGAATTTTGTAATTTTAATTAATATTAATAACATTTGATTATTATAGAAAGCCAATGTAAAATTTGTGTTAGGTCAAAAAAGTAAATCCAATTTCAATACCCAATTTTAAAAATATAAAGGAATTGTTTGTAAAAGAATAAAAGAAAATCGGTAGCGTGAGAGAGGCGCTGCAGAAATCACTTTACAGCCTCGAGAGCTTTTATTGGTTTTACCAAGGTTTGAGCAACATGAGAATGGGATCGGAACGCAGCATTAAATCTGTAGCCGGGAAATGGGAAACAAGAATTTCAACGACGAACCAACCACGGCTTTCTTTTACTACAGTGCGCATGATAAAGCTTTTCGCACTGAGGTTTAGTTTTCAATTAGAAGTATTTTACTGAAATATGTTTATATTTTATATGTAATTCGTTTGAAGAACTTTAAGTCGAAATTCTTACAATTCTTGCATTCGCAAGAATAGCAGTGTAAACCATATCTCAAAAAATAAAAAAAAAACCTAATTAATCATTCATATTTCTAAAAATGCATTTACTCTAAAAATGCATGATTTTTGTTTTTAATTAAAAAAGTTTGTTATAGAAAAATTGTCATTAGTTAAGTGAAATACAACTAAATTAAAAATATTCAGATTAATTACACAGTGTATTTGCCCCGACTTTTAGCAACAATATGCGTTTAATACTAAAACTACTTTAAATCTAAACAAATAGGTATTTAGTATTTACTCGTATTTTCATTATTATGGAAATTTTCATATTTATTATGAAATAAAGCAAAATTATAGATTAAGGTTTTTAATTGATATTAAGGGAGAATTAATATAGGCGATTGGCAAAAATATGCATTGGGTTAAAACTTTCTTTCTGTTGGCGTCAGGTAGGTAGCCGACCGTAAAAACTATAGTAAAAACCATCACAGTATGGATTACAGTAGAGTCCAGGAGATACGGTACGATACCATATAAAAGTACCATAATTACAATAACTTCGTCTTTTGGTGAAAATTCGTTGGAAAAACTCTTTAGTGTTTTTATTAGTTTTTTGTCACACCTTCACACACACACGGACACAAGTTCCAACCTGTTTCAGATGAGGACTTAAATTTTTTAAACAAACAAACGTCTCTTTCTTTAGAAGGCGGCCATTACAATATTTTATATGAGGTATGTTGTAATTTTATGGAAATTGTGAAAAAAGTGAAGTGAAATTGTATAAAATGGATAGCTCAAAAGGGTTAAGAATATTTGAGAAAAAGTTGGTTTCGGCAAATATTATGGAATTTACTAATTTTAGCTTAAAGGGCGAGATGTAACCCTTATCTTCAATCCTTAAGTCTTGATTTGGAACATCGTATAGTAGCCGTAACAATAGTTAATTCGATCTACATAGTTAACTTATGTTGTACGGCATAATGAAATATCACGATACAGATTTCCTATTAAACTGTCTAGTTTTCGAAGAGATTCTAATTACACTTCGGGCTAACACTCCAGTGTGACGTTGTAACTACGCAACTCAATTAAACAGTTGTTAAGAGGAAGCTGTGCCTAGATATTAACTTGTCAACTACCCTTTTGATTGCCTCCCTTTGTCATCCAGAAAGTTGTAATTAAAAGAAGATCCGTTGGTTATTTACGCAAACAATTCTTTATAAATTAATTAAAAAGCGGTCTAAATCTTTTAAAGGCTTCACAAAAGATCATTAATTTTTTCTTTCTAAAAGACACCACAACGTTAAAATTATAAGTAAAATTATTTTTGCTGAAGATGTTTGAATAGATCCGGGAGATCGGTTCTAATCATACCATTGCCATATGTTACTATCACCACCGCCACCACCACCATATATTACATCTATTTTAGAATGTCGATGTGTTTATGCAAACCATTAAACGCTTTTATCCTATCCTTGACAATATTGTATACTCGTATCATTGATACCTTCATTGTTTTTTTTGTTTATGTTTGCGTTTGTCTCGTTCACTTCATTAACTAAGGGTCGATTGGATTTGTTATGCATCGCTAAGAGTCATTTCATCTGTCACGTTTAATTAGAAAATCACTCGAAAGCAAACAAGTCGTAGTCGACGTTTTAAACGACCCGAAGTTCATTTCAGTCCAGTGTCTGTGACTCCGTAAGATAATTTGAGACAAATAATATTATAAAATTATGATTACATAATTGCACATAAAATTAATGTCAATTATGTTTAATTGCAGATTTACTGATCATAAGCTGATTTTTATAGTATTTCAGAAATATTTTCATAAATATTATTATACTAGCTGTTGCCCGCGACTTCGTCCGCGTGGAATTCAATACTGATGTATCTATATGTAAACATATACATATATTTGGGTGAAAAACGTTCGGCGGAAACCGTACATTTTTCCAGGATAAAAGCCTAAGTGATGATCTAGACTATAATCTATCTCTGTGCCAAATTTTGTCCAGATCTGTTCAGCTGGTGTGGAGTTACGTGGTGACAAACATCCATCTAAACATTCGCATTTATGATATAATGATTTGTTTACGCTCCATAATTTTTTTTGCAATAAATATTATCCAATATCTTTCTCAATACCTTAAAGAATATGTGTACAAAGTTTAATGATGATCGGTTACGTAGGTCTTACGAACGACCCCCCCTTACTTCAACCTCTTCAACCCTTTTTTCGCAACATTATGTAGCATATTTCCTTTCCTAAGGTTAAATCTATCGCTTTACCAAATTTCCTCAAAATCGGTTTAGTGATTTAGGCGTAAAAGCGTAACAGACAGACAGACAGATAGAGCTACTTTCGTATTTATAATATTCGAAGAAAGAAAAAGTAACTAACTTATATATTCAGTTCTTTTTTAAATTAAGTATTACCTAACCTAAAGAAATAAAAAATAAAGAAAATAACCTTTTTATTGTCAGAAAAAAAAACACAAACACAACCGTACAAAATGCATAACAAAAAAGAGACAGTTATATTGAATTACGCCTATTTTTGCCATCGACTAATAGATTAAAGGAGCCGGTAAAGAAATTTAAGTTTCAGTTTAACCACTGCCAAAATGTCACCTAAAATCTTTTAATGAGACGGGATTTTTTACGCAATATGTGACAGACTTCTTAAAATGTTAAGATTATTCAAGGATACTTTATTATTTTTAGGAGTAAAATAGAACATATTTTTAAAAATTAATTTTTAAATTTACCAAATCCTATTTTTTATTATTTTATGACATCTAGCGACCTAACGAAGCAACATAAACATTTTAAAAGTAATTTTTTTTCACCCGCTTTGTAATAAACAATCCTGTACAACCGATGCGCCCAGCCTAAGTAGAACCATGATCAGCCCATTTGACGATATAGATCGAAGGTCAAGTTACATTGGCAATTTCAAAATGTCTATTTTTAACTTTGTGTTAGCTTTGAACCATCGTCATTTTATAGAATATCATATATAGTAAACTTAAGTTTCATCCCAATCAACTAAGTAGTCATTTTATACCATTTTTCTGAAGAAATGTTTAACGTAACACTTTAAATTGATGTAACTTTTTTATTTATGCTCCGATTTAGATGAAATAAAAACTTAATCTAACGATTGAAGCTAATTACTACACGTTGATGAAAACTGCATACAAATCGGTTTAGCCATTTCTGAGATTAGCGCGAACAATGTAACAGACAAGCAGATACAGACAAACAGATTTTTTTTTAAAATCGTTGTTTTGAATGTTATAGCATTGGTAAATACTCCCTGTAATAGTTTTACTAATTTATTTTCCATGTACAGACACCGATCAGTTACGATTTTATTATATGTGTATATTTCATGTATATTATAAAGACATTATACTATTATAGATATTAGAAGTCATTTGAATTAATCATGCAGCCGTAATGTAAATGTAAATAAATCCTATATTCATTAATTTTGTTAAATATTTTACAATTTTGACATAAATATTCATTGACGTGTTTGTAGACATAGACACATATTAATAGGTGATGTTAAGATTATCTGCCCTTTCAGGAAAAGCAGTAGTAAAAATTAAGATAAAACGGGTGTATTAATCAATAAAGAGTAATATTTCTTGTTGTGTACATTAGTTTTCAACCTTATCTTTTAATTTTTCCCTTTTAATGTCTTAACCGCAATTAATTATACCTTAAATTAATATGCTACTGTTGTATATTGCCATTTTGATAATATTATATTAGGTCCTTACATATGAAATTAGCATTTTGTCGTACTGACCACTTTGATCTGAAATATTTCCTCTTTGGTTAAGAATTCCAAATTCAAATTTATAAATTCATTTAG
>DWLR01003934.1:0-12772 GCA_018246295.1 Papilio alexanor hazarajatica
CTCTATTTATATACTGTGGTGAAATGCTCTAGAAGCTTCTACATTGTTCTAGCAATCGATCGAAAAAAGTGGCGGGTGTATTAGTTGCCAACCTAATACATTAACATTTTCGACTACAAAGTAAGTATTAATTTGGACATTAACAAAAAGAACTTTAATATTTATTTATATTCCCTTACTTATAAATAAGTATATTTTCCTTACATCTGAAATATTTATTTTTTAGTTACATATTTACAGTTACATAAATACGCTTCCATTAATTTACAAAACTTTTTATTATCTATTGAAAATATTGATTACAAGGCAATAAAATGTCAAAACTCTTTAAAGAAACTACGCATAAACATCGTCTTACATATACCTAATAATAGTAAGAACCAATAATTATATTAGAACATACTGAAATTTTATAATATCATTAGTAATATTTGGTATAGTACGCGGCCATAAATATTGCACATCAACTTTTGCAATGAGATTTTAGCAGTATCTCTGTTACACACTACCTATGTGATTTTTAATGCATTGTGTATATTTATTGCCGCTTACTATACGTTAGGTATGTTCTTAATTACAGAGGTCATCTTCAGCAACAACCTTTTCATGAATAAGTTGGCACGTGCGAAGAATAACCAAGAAATTAATGAAAATAGATGTAAAGATTTATTTTAAGCTTCTGCCCTTCGTATGTCGAGGTCCAAACCCTTTCCCCCCAACTATCATTTCCATTTCTTATCTATCCGATCCGCTGCCTGATAAAAGCCCGTTAAAGCGTTTAAAGCTCATCCAATCGATACTGGTGAACCGCTTGCTGGTTGTTTCCTTCCTCTTTTAAAAAAATAAACTTATCTTTTACTCTCGACAAATGGTATTTTAGTATAGTAAATTATTGTCGTTGTCATTCCATTCGTAACCTATTATTAAGCCCATCTATTATACTGCCAATGTCAAGAAGTCAATGATTTGTTTCGCACAGAGATGATAATTGAAAAAACTATCAAATCACTACAATAATTGCCTTCGGACTCGAAGTAAAATATATTTGTAATTGAAGCCCGAACGATCGTATTATATTTCAAGCTTTCATGTTAAAGGATGTTGACGATCAAAGAATTAATATACTCAAAGGTTTAGCTTAAGGGCTAGCTGCTAAGTTATTTATGAGAGGCCACCAAGACTTTTTAGCTCCCTAGATAAATACCCAAAAATTCTGTCTAGATCCGAGTAGAATTTATTTTCCACTCCCCCGAAATAAAAGAAAATAAAGCCATCGTATTTGTCATTCCGTTCCAAAAGAATGCCTAAATTTTATAAGAAACAAACGGCACTGATTATAAAAGACGATCATTGTACAATTTTTATTTCATTGTAAATCATGTAATTTTGTGGAAATTATATAATATGAAGCTACCGTTACTGTTATAAGTTATAATATGATTGGTGATTACAGCGGACTCCCGGTAATCCGACAAACATTTTGCAGGGCAGTGTCGAACTATCGAATTTGTCGGATTATAGAGTACTGCCTAAGACCCCCTATAGTTCGCAATTTGTAATCTGACAAAGTATAGATCCAATGATAAGATTCTATTTATCATATTTGCGAAGATTGTCAAAAAAAATATTCAATAATAAATAATAGACCATGTCGGATTACAAGGGTGCCGGATTATACAGGCGCCGGATTACCGGGGGTCCACAAGTCTTAATTTGGAATAGTTTGGAAGCTAGTGATTCACCTGAAGTCTAATCGGTAACAACTACAAGAACTGTAGATGTGTTGCTAGCCTTCATCTAAGAAAGAAGTGGTAGGAGGTGATTGAATTTTGGATCATCCTATTCACCGGACGAAATTGAGAAGTAAATCTATACAACTTGCCGGTTATTTGTAAGGACAATTAACTTTGTCACTTTACCTACACCGACCTGAAACATAACTTTAACAAAAGAAGCATTTGTAAGGTCGCCATATTTCACTCTTGTGAGAGAAACGATACACGATTAAGTGTATTAATTATAACTACCGATACAGATATACTTACATTACATTATCAACAATACATCTCCGGAAACCGCTAACTTTTCCTTGATAGAACGTGACCTTGAGCCCACTGAGCGGGATGGATAGCTTATCTATAGTAAATGGGTCCAACGGCGGTACACCCAGATGTGGTAGTCCTTTAACAAATTCAGGGATCGCGTCCTGTGTTGATTTGATTAAGCATTCTCTGCTTGTATCATTGCAAGGACGTATATAATCCGCTGAAACAAATCAAACATGTACTACAATTTCAAACAAACAAGCAATTGTAAACAGTTTTAAGTACAGTTTTTGTCTACTGACACTAACAATCCTCTAGTGCAGGGTTCGGAAACCTTTTTTAGACGCGGGACAAAATCAACCGAAAGTGAGCAACGTGTGAGAAGTTAGGAGACATTTGGGTCTTTTTCGTATTCAGTTTTTTAGAAAATTATAATATTTACAATGCAAATTTTAGGAACTACATGTTCTTAATATGTATCTTCTTTTCTTTTAATGAATTAGTTTCAATTATTTTTAAAACGTTTCTTTCGGAACTAAAGTAGATTATATGAAATCACAAAATAGGGCGCACAGTGACCCGTGGGTCATTTGCACATTTGCGCACCTGCGGTCTAGTGTCTTATATCTTTGTCATTTATGAAATTAAGTTATTTGTGCGATATCGGTTGACCGCGACCCGTGGAGGTATGCTATATACATACTTATATATCGATTTACATGATTGCATTATGTTTATTTAAACGTATGTTGCACAACCCTGTACCTTGAAAGTGATTGGAGCAGTATACATCTGAATACCTGAGTACAATAGCAACCTTGATTCATTAAAAGAAAGTATATGTAATTTTGCGCACTGAATTTTTTTTTTTTAATACAGAATCTATAGAACTCGTATCATTGACCAATAAAATCACATAAACGCAAGTTTTGTGTAGATAAAGTGAATATTAATTCACTTTTCATAGAAGGTGCATTTAAATAAGTGACTTATTACACCAATAAATAATATAATTAATTCTAGTAATAATTCTAAAAATTGATGTTCCCCATGTTTCATATTTTTCCAATTATTTATTTAAAAATAATGAGAAACAGTAATATTTATATATGCATTTCTTTTGTGCATATGATAAAATTTCTGCTGGAATGATACTGATTAAATTTTGCATATGTGTTTAAGTTGGTCCCGGGTGGCTTAGAATTGAGAATTGGACGAAAAAACTTTAGTTGAACCCGCCAATAGCAGGCAAAACAATGTCTACTGGATCCGCTAATGACTTATATATTTGGTACAAAACATATCTAAATATGTATAATAAAACCTATTCCTTCCCATACAATTCTCTTTTTTTATCCCCTCCTCTCCAAATTAGACAAGCCGTTTCCTTGTTTGCTTCCTTTTACCGATAAAAAAATTATTTGTGTTAGCTGACTGAGCTGAAATAATAATAATAAGAATAATAATAATACTAATTTTTTTGGATACTATAAGTAATAAGCAACTTTTTGTGAAAAAAATTTAAAATCGATGTAATAATTTCTGAATTTATCCGGGATAAACAAATAATCAAATCCCCTTGATAATAATACTATACACAAAAGAAAAACTAAAAGGCACTACTTCGTCGAAAGTTATATAATTTAATAAACTACTTATATATAATTTAACTGTGTATTTATTTTCATTAGTTTCATTGATGTTATGACTCGACAATTGCATTGAATTCTGAAACTCTGTTTAATAACAGTGTTCATTCCCAAGACGGTTCATGTAACTTTTTATCTTGATATTTTATACTCGTATAAGAATAAATTTACAAATAATATTTAAAACGAAGCGTAATAAATTACTATTCAAATTATAACTTAAAATTATCTTGAATGTTAATTTTATGCTAGTTTACTAACACCATTATATATAATATGTAGATAATTTATAATAAAGTGATATTAAAAAGAGAAAACATTTGTTTGTTTCTTCCGGATAAACTCAAAAACGAGTAAATCGTTCTTAAAAATTATTAAATATCCAATAGAAAGTTTTTCAACCAGCAAGTAATTTAGTCTGTATTTTATATATTTATTTCTCTACCTATCTTCCCAAACGGAGCCGGAAAGTGTTGCTAGTCTATAATAATTGACCAGCATGAATTAATCACACAAAAACACTTGCTGCAATTTAAGCTTAAAATTAAAAAAAATGATGCAACATCATATATTCTTAAATAATGATTTACATCATTAACAAAATTAAATAAAAATACTGTAAATTAACTATGCCATTGATTTCAAGAGTTAAGAGGGGGGGGACTTATCGCAAAGGCTTTGCAAGAAGATGTCATTATGTGTATTCAATACAAT
Organism: Papilio alexanor hazarajatica; assembly: GCA_018246295.1. Taxonomy (NCBI): domain Eukaryota; kingdom Metazoa; phylum Arthropoda; class Insecta; order Lepidoptera; family Papilionidae; genus Papilio; species Papilio alexanor. The sequence continues at coordinate 4,409 of DWLR01003934.1, forward strand.
ACAATCTTATTTATTCATGTTACTTTTACCCTTTTTACCGGATATCGAATGCCGCTACACATTCATGCGAGATTTAAGAGGTAAAAAGATTTTCTGTCACCGGGTTTCCTTTCAACATGTTCACCATAAAAGGCTACCTTTATTGATTCTGATCACAATATTTTAACATCAAAGACTAACCTAACTTTACAGACTATGAAAAAATAAGCTCATTTCTTATACACAAATATTATTATAAATAAACTATTAATTACTATAACAATGCATAGCATTATATAAATTATTATTTCCTTTTCATACGAGTATTTAAATCTCACTAGAAACACTTATCAAATAAAAATATCAAATGTGTAAAATATCTTATAATCGAGGGCAAAGAACTACCATATGGAAATAGTGCTATAATAGTAAACGTAAAATAAGCAATATTAGCAGACAGATAAGTATTCAAGAATGTTTTTTTTTTATTAAGAATTGAGCACTTGATTTAAAAATTGAAGGAATTATAGGAAACAACAAAAGCAGATAGGCGGATATTGTAATAAACATAAACAAAACCAAAACGGTTGCAATTATTAAAAAAAAAATAGTAAAAGTAAAGATAACGGAATTTGATTACGAGACCAAATAATAATATGTAGATTAAGTTAAGAATTGTAGTGAATGTATTAAGTATATAAAATAATAAAGAATTTGCATGCAAAGGCCACTTATGTATGTCACTATAATCTCACTAGCGATATTGACTGATATCAAATTCTGAACTTAACGATTAAATGACAAATAAAATTATAAATAAAAATATATTATTGTATATATCATGTACAATCTAGTCAATTTCCATTCTATTAACTTTAACAAACGCAAAAAAAAAAGAAACAATTTACAAGTTGTCGGTTTAACTTCGACAGCTTATAAACTGTCGAGAAATAACACGTCAAATTGTCAATAATTCGTTCAGATCTCTATTTGCTGTCAGTTTATAATTTTTTTAGTAGGATTATAAACTAAAATATTCACAATCGGTCGGTGATATATTTACATGCATATTGAAATTTTGTTATTTTTAACATTTAGATTAAAATACACAACACAGCCGATTGTTCTAAGTAAATACGTTATTTTTACAAGAATATTAATGCTTTCAAAGTAGTTCAGTTTTAATTTACATCCATGTCGTGTTGTATTTATGCACTGATTAAATAATCTTTTGTGGAGTTAAAATATGAAGGCCTTAATAAAAATAAAAAATTGGGTCTTGCATTTATACTGAATTTTATGACGATTATTACAAAATATTCGTAATCTAATCAGAATTTGAGTTGTGGCAGAATTTAATACAATTCTTAAAACTTGCAAGTATTTGAATATAAATTATCATCGTAATTATAGGTAGGTATAGGAGGTTAAAATAAGTATATTTTAACCTTTAAATTAGCGTTATGTATATTAACTGCCAGTCTTAAATAGCTAACGCTACTTCATTTACATTTTCAGCTTAGAAGACGAAGCAACACCAAGCGTAAATTAAGAGCAAAGATAACGTTACTTGTGAAGATAAATATCATTTCCGGTCAATATATCATTAGCTTTGGATGGCATTGGATGGCTATGATACTACAATAGATTTAGTATTCTAATTACCTGACTGACGGTAATGTATTTCGAAGGTATGTATGTATGTGTGTATTATGTCCCCCTGCAGTCTAGACGGCTGGATCGATTTCGAAGAGTATTTGATTCGGAGTGTAATAGAGGTATATACAGTCAGTCGATCATATTGGTTACTTAAATTAATTATTTCTTATTTTATAGATGCGAATGAGAATTGTTTGTTACACCTTCACGTCCTAACAAACTAACCAATCATCATAAATTTTTGCACGCATATTGTCACGGTTACAGAAATCCCATCTTACAACGAAAAAGAATAATATAACCTTATTTTGATTGCAAGGTTTGCCTTGGAGTTTTATCGGGTTTTGGGGTAACCAGTTAAAATTGCAGAGATAGCGATCGCTCCCCGTTTTAAGCGAATTTATTACGTCCTAATGTGTCAAGATTTAGGGTATCGTTTGCGTTACATTGATTTCAAAACTTACTTAAAACTGAGTCATATTTATAACTTGGCTAGTAGAAATCGAAATGGGACTGATTGTTTTTTTTTCATGTTAGAAGATTATTTACTAATACTCATGTAAACATTTACACTACGCTTAGAAGCTTGTGCTAGGATATGGTTTACGATATTGGTCGAATTGCCGATTCGTATCCACGACCTCGTGATATGAAGTCCTTACCCTTAATTATTAGGCTATTGGCGCTTCCAAATTAATGAATCATTGTCATGAAGCGGATTAACATAGGGGTAAATAAAATGTAAAGAAAATTTAAACTTGCAATGCAAGTTAAGGATGAACAGAAACCTAGTATCATTATCCTATATAACGTTGTACCAACGACTAACAAGAATAAGAAAATAGATAAAAAAAAATTTCGATAAGGTTATCTTTCATAAAATTGTTTTACTGAGCAGGTAAAAAAAAAAATTGTTATACATCGTTGTACTTGTGACTAAAGGTACAAAATTTTAATATGGGAACACGTAATGTAAACGAAACACGAAAAGTGTACCAAATGAAACATTCATATTTTGATGTAAATTCCAATTTAACAATTTCCAACCATCAATAAAAAAATGTTCTTATATTCATAGGAAAAATAGGAGTAGCATTAAATTATTAAATCTTAACTGAATACGTAATTTTATTTTTCAATTCAAAACAAAAAAAATGATACACTTACGTGCGAGTCTCGAATATGTAACACCCAAAAAATTGCATAAGATACACAAGAAAATACTAGAAGTTGTGATTTTTAAAATCATATTTATTTTGATAAGTTTAATTGTGTGGAGCAATTAAACGTAGCTTCAGCACTGCAACGGGCGTTAAGAATAACTGCCTTATATCTTCTAAACGGATAGATATCAGAGGGCCTTCGCAGCTGACATTGTCCACCGGCAACCGGTTCCAAGCTCGGACTTCATTGAAGAATCGTATTTGCGACCACTTGAACGCTAAGCGATTACATGTTATACTAATAGCAATGCAAGTAAGTTTGTGTGTTTATGACTTAAAAGATCATCATGAAATCAGAAAAGGTTTTACCCTGAAATAACGATCTGATTCTTAGGATAACTATGAGCGAAGCCGAGTGTAAAAGCTAGTACATAATGGAATACGCAATCATGTTACTCATAGAAATGTCAAATGGATTTTAAATCACCGTTTTGTGCTACTAGCGCACTCGTGATTTTTTTTTTTTTCATTTTTTACAATGTGACATGGTCTAATGAAACTGACCTTCAAGATCTCAATATCTAAATAAAAGATTCATCAGATCATATTTACTGTAATATGTTTGATAATATTGCAAGTACTATTTAATAATTTTATCGCTTTCCATCGCGCCGTATAGACATGTGTATAAAACCTTTATTTTTTATAATAATAGCTTCGGAGACATTCAGATTGTCAATCCACTTTTACACATGCTATTGGACGCAATTTTATATGTAAACAATGATAACGCAGAAGCTTTTGCAAATATTATAGGTTGGAATTTTTTTACCTCACCTCCAGTTAAATTACTGTACTGTACAGAAGGTGAGAGGGTTACCATTCAGCGTTACCTATTAATTGGCTCACTAAATCGACAATATTTTTAAAACAAACTAATTTGAAATAATAATTAAAATAAATAAAAATTTAATCAAGTTTTAAATGCATTTTACTTACTGATATAGAGTGGAAAAATACTTTAAAATTTCAGTGGTATCTCAGCTCTCTATAAAATGTACATTTATAATTAATATATAGATTATTTCCATTAAGACTCAAGCTTTTATCAAGTTACATAAATTTTAAATTAACTTTTCGTTATCGCTAACGATATTTATTAAAATAGATTACCTGGGTGACCGAGATTTGCTCCTGGACGTCATATTTAAGATCGCTCTTTTATGAAAAGATTTGGTACTCGACGAATCAAAAACGCAAAATACATATATACATATATACATACAACAATTGTTCGCTAGCACGTTAGCTAGAGTGTCATAGGATATTAAGATGATCTGATGCTATGCAACCGTGAATTACAAATGATTCTTACCTTCAAGTATTGTGGCATTGTTTATCATAGTTTTTTTGCAGAATAACATTCGTGTAACAACATAAAGAAAAACATTACCATTTTTGATGTATCCGTAGCTGCGGGGTCAAAGCGTCGACAGTGACCTTTTCCGATATTCCAGTTCAGCCTTCTTATATGGAATATAATAGCAATTTTAAACTAGGTCAAGAAAGTAGTTTATTTCTAAAATGAAAAAAAATCTCACCTTTTTTTTCAAATAAATGAATGTACAAGGAAGTAAAGATCTTTTTTACTTCTAGTCTGATGAATGAAGTTCCACTGATAGCACTGATCAGGATAAGATATTCCACGAGTATATAAGGAGAAACCTGAAAGATAAATTAAGGAACAGAATGGTAGCGTGGTTTTGCCATGTTGTGAGGGAAGAATGGCATGAGCCAAAGAGAGTTTCAGATATAAAAGAGGACGGATATGTTGGTAGAGGGAGACCTAAGAAAATTGATGTATTGAGAGATGGATGACGAGAGCAAGAAAGAAGTGCCTACTGAAATGATGGTTGAAAGAAAGGCGTGGAAGAAGGAGTTTGCAACATAAAGTGGGATCAGAGTGAGCAGGTGAATACAGTTACTAGTAAAATAAATAATCTTGGATATTATCATTTTTAATTAATGCCGATAATTATATACACCTAATCTTAAGATCGCTATTTTTTATCTAGTATTATACTAGTTATAATTAACTATTCTGGATCGCACATTTTAGTACGTTCATATTTGGATAAAAAAACTTGTTCGAAATGTATGAATAATAAAATATGTGTATGTAACGTGTTCATAAATTCAATGGAAGTGAAGAACATTGAATTAAAATTCTATTTGATTTTCTCGTAATGATAAGGTAACAGAAGATTCTATAAAAACAACAAGGTTTCTGCTTTACATTTTACATGGAAATTTGTTTGTAATATATGTGTACAGTGCAATATTTATTTACTACATGAATCGCCTAATATCAGCTTTTGTTTGACCTTTTATTTTGACCTTTTTAAAAATGAACATAATCATGTATTGTTCTTATACTGTATATAAAAACAATGTAAGTAACGTAACTTTTGTTCTATTTATCATAGGCAACTTGACTTACCCTCGTACTTTATTATATATAGATATCACACGCATGTCATTAATGCAATCTTACACAGAGACGATGACATCTAAAATGCATATAAAATGCATACATCCGTTCATTGACCGTTCTTTAGGAGATCACTTCTTAGTATGTATATTTTAAAGGACTCTTTTGAAGGAAGCAAAGGCTTAGAAGTAGTATATTAAACGAAAATTATCTTTTTATGAGCGAACGGTAAAACTGAGCAAAAGAGCCACCTGCGTGTGTGGTGTGAAGTGTCCCATCATTAGAGGAAAATATTCCCATAAGTATCGCTTTTCTGCTGCCTTCAGAAGGCTTATTTTTTATATTTCTTTGCATGAGAAGGGGAGGATTTGTATGCTTAAGGCACGTCCCTCATCAGTCTTCTTGCCGTTATATTGTGAGAGACTTACCCAGTCAAGCCAACGCATTCGCGCAACTGCTACTAGGGTCATACCAGTTAAAATAGGCATTATTTAATTTATATATTTATAACATCAAAACCTTATCTGTGTTCAATAGCATCATATACTTCCTTATTCTTTCCTCCTTTATACACTTTTGAGCTGAGCTGATCCTGATTCCTTATACATTATAACAAAACTGTTTAGATCATAGGCAGGATATAGTTTGTAGCATATACATTTCAAGCAATTTTTATCAGACTCAAGTAAGTTAAGTAAGTTCATCAAAAAATTATACATATTGTGAAGTAATCTCATATAAAAAATTATTAATTATTTTTTATACGAGATTACATATAACAGAAATATATTTATTTCTATTATCAAAATAATAACTTCAAACACATTTCTTCGCTTCGTTAGATAAACGTTATAAATTAAGTAAAAAAAAAAAACAAAAAAAAGCGAGGACATGCCTCATTCCCTGAATATATTTTGAGCATTTCTACTAGGACATCTTTCCTATTAGGACAAAAGTATGACACGTTCTAAAATATATTTTACCAAAAAGTATAATCTTACGATGACAGTTGACGGAGGCTCGGTCCACAGCTAGCAGTTTTTAAATATGAATTATATTTATCGAGTCTTGAAAATATTGCCGTTAGATAGACATAAAAGGTTGTAAAATTAAAACTTACTCTTACCGTCGAATTTAACCATGATCGCAAGTCCCAAGAGAAAGAATTAAACTGTGTGACACCATTATGATAGCGGACTATCTTCTACGGATAATGTAAATACTAATAAAAATAATGTAAACGCTCGTTTTTCATTAAAATAATATATTTTATTAAATACATTTTGTTCAATCTTAAGGTACATTTTTACAACTAAAACATTATACGAAATATTCTAGTATGTTATTGTTTTGCATTAAAGTATAATTAATTTTATTTTGATCTGCTCAAAAACAATACGAAGTTTAAAACTAGTAAGCGAAAAAAAAATTAAGGACCGAGAGTTTTAAGTACTGTGTATATTTTCAGAATAAAAAGTATGTATAAGCATTGTAAGATGTTTGTTTAGTACACAAATCTTTCAGTTCATTTTTTAATACACGTTATAATACTAAACTTAAAGTCTTCATAATTAAATGTGAGAAGAAAAACGTTCCTCAATTAGTAACTTAAACAATTGTTCGTTAAATTAAAAAAAAACAAAAGAGTTAATTATTAATGTTACTAGATATTATTAGTAATTAACTCTTGTATTTGTTTATACCACTAATGAGTGGTAACAGTAAAATATACTTTCAACTAGATATTATAAAACCTTATTCATTTGTTATTGGGAATGTTAGAAAGCAATTGATATCAATCAGTAATAATAGTAAGTAATAATAATAATTTAATTACACTAGTTTTTGTGCATGTCGCCTCACTTTGCATGTTTGAAAGAGACAAATTTACGACGTCTAAAAGAGTGACTATTCAAAACTTATTTAAAACTCATTTAAGAAAATATATATAGTTCTTTCATCTCGCGAGCGGGTTTTTTCCTTGGGTATAGTTGTACGACACTCTCCTTGTCCTGCGTTACTTTAGAAAGCGGGAGGGTAGCCTTACGCCTGTAGCTCCCAGCCGCGATATCAAACCGGAACCCAAGCGAAGCGTAACGCCTGCATAAATACGAATCGACAACGGAACGTAGAGTTTGCTTCATATAAGATTCGGTTTCGCGCACTGAGCCTGCCTGCTAAGCGGGTCGCTAGAACAATTTGATATAAAATTTCGCTTCGGTTCGGTTACGATTCGTTTTCGCAGTCGTGTGCTACAGGCGTTAGCAATTCATCGATAATAACAGTTAAAAAATTAATTACAAAAAAAAATGTAAATAAAGTTGTAGCAAACGATTGTCCATAAAATACAATTACCATAAACAGTAAATCGATGTTATTTAAATGCCGTAAATAGGCTACATAAATTAAATACATTTACGAAAAAGCAAACTATATTGTATCTAAAATTTTATTACAAAATGTACATTCAATGTATTATGTGTCCAAACTAAACTCTTCTTTGGAATATCCATCATCACTTACATCTTATAATTCATTAAGAGCTCAAATCAGCAAAATGAATGTCAAAATATTTCATATACCTTTACACTTTCTTCATTACACTTTTAAAATATGCCACATCTTGTTCGTAATTGTTGCAAGTCCTTTATAAATAAACTTTATATATCCAATATTATTAGTTGTTAAATTATTCTCATAACTTTTGTTCTTGCTTCAATCTTGTTCTGCTGATGGTATTAAGCATTTTTTTTGACACAAACCATTAGCATTATTTCCCCGGTTATTATGTATTTCATATTTGAAAGAACTATAATTGTTTTACACACGCATTAGTAATTAATTCACAATAGTCATTTAGTCATTTAGTGTTAATTTCGTTTTTTTTTTTTTCGGAAGTACAGTCAGATCTCCTATGTTAATAATTTTTAAAAATAGGTAATTCAAACCTTCGAAGTTGCATATGTGTACATAGATGGGGTTATTCAATGTTTTCTAATTTATTAAAAACATTCAATATTTTTTAAAAAGCAAACTACATACAGTTTATATATATATATATATATATATATA
>DWLR01003935.1:0-12772 GCA_018246295.1 Papilio alexanor hazarajatica
TAACTATACTATTGACAATTGTTCACTGTTATATGCAGCTTAGTGCAGTGATTCATATAATGACAATCAAGTCTGCCTCCCCTCTATAAAAAAAAAAAGGTTGAGCTAAGGTTAATTTTGACCTTTACGAACCTGACTATTAATTCCATACACCGTGATATCACAGAATTTAGTAATATAACGAAAACTTTAAAACAAATCAATAACTAAACAAAAAAGTATCAGCTTAACTGTTTTCATTAGAACTTTTGACAGCTTATATAGCATAAGGGCTAAACGTCTTGCGGTCAAGGATTAATAATAAATTTTCATTCATATTTCCTTAAATAAATAAATAAATACTGTTTTCCGTTAACGATCTTAAGTTAAGATATATTTATTAATAAAATAAAAATAAACATTATGAATACGTTAGTTTAGTCAGTCATCTTTATAATTCTGTTTGAGACTGACTGATTCTCGGTTTACAAGGCTGTCGATAAGTTGAGTTGTTAGTTCGCTAATTAGGTAGTTAGTTGGACGAGAAGAAAATCTCGCTGGCTTTAATTAATCCACTTTGGAACATCAGATCAACTTTAAGATTTGTAGAAGACTTAGTTTGGGACCGGGTGCTAATTATTGAGAAAACATATGAGAATATGTATGTAACTTTATGTGATGTGACGACCGTACAGACTATGTGTTGTAATGTGAGACAAATCAGGAAAGACCAAAAAAATCTAAAATCAAATGTTTATTTTTACGTTTGTAAGAATATTTTTATACATATCGTACACAAATCGTGTACCGTGTAGCAGTCATGAGGACCATGACACTTTTTTAATCGCACTCGAATCTGTTTTTAACGATCGAATTTTTTGTAATTGAATTTCCTTTTTAGCGAATTCGCCATTACCTTTTTGTTTCAATGCAGTGTCGCAATTAAAACAATGTGCTTCGTAATTTATAACTACAAATTATCGGCTTTGAGGCTTTTTGTGAATGGCCTTCAGACGTAAAAACTCATTATTCAGAGATTGTACTTCATTTGTTTTGAAGTAACGACTTTCATCCTTTGTCGGATTTTTTCGTACTGTACTCAATTTATTTTCCCAACCATCCATTCTTTTGCATGCATTTTAAACCCCAGTAGTTATTACTTTCGGACCCAAATGTATGTTAAAGGCTAAACTTTACAAACGTCATGTTTTATTTTCATAAACTAATAAATTAAAATAAAATTCTCATAAACAAATCTTAGTTTCTGTACTTCTTTTAACCGTCTAATATTAAAAAATGAAAGATAATTGTATTTAACGATGAAGTTATGCATTGATTTTGAAAGCGTGTGTGAATTTTGATAAAAAAATGATGTGCAGTGCCATTAATAATCAAACTTTTCAATTAAAACGTTTCGTAATTATAGACGATGGTCACAGACAATTAGTACAGAATTTAAATAAGATTTTGAGCATTGAAGGGATTAGTGCTACGTTCATTCAATAAGTGTACTGGCCAGTCATCCCGCGTTCAGCGAGTGTAGTCATGCCCGACGCCTTGCCTTTGTCTTCTGCGCTATTGTGCGCCTGAACAAGGTGTCTGACTCCTGCCTCGTTGATTTGCACTCGCAGAGAAAATGCTGAGAATTTTATCTTGCATTTTCATCGCAAGCTTTTATAAGCATGTTTTAATATTTTAGTCTTTAATGCTTCAGATCGGACAACTTAATCAAAAATTGGGGCATTGTTGGAATCTATTTGGATGCTCAATGTACACGTCTGAACTTACTTAAGGAAATGTGAAATTAAGATTGATATAGGGTGATTATAGGAAAAAGAAAAGAAAGATAAGAAGAAGAAATTCTTGCATTGATATCATTCAGGTTCTAATAAAGTAGCTAAAACATTTATTGTCTCGTATTTCAAATCGATTTGATTCTCTTTTGTTAGTTTTATTACGTCCATAAAAGTACGCATGTACATATGTAGAATACAAAAGCAATAAAACGCTCGCCGTCTCGCTGATGTGGAGAGACGCGTTCCTTGGGGCTCATTCTAATCATTGGTCTTTGCTAAACGTCGACCGAACCATTACTCATTCGCAAATTTGACGTGCAAAAGTACGGTGACCTACATACCGAATAAATGAATTCGTATTTGATCAAGAAATATGATGCGAGCTAATCTTGGAGATTTAACGTTCTTTTAAAACGCTGGTAAATTTCCATAATAAATGTGATTTTCGGATTTAGGTTAAAATTTATCGTTTCCAATCCTCAAAGCAGCGACAAGAGAAAGGAAAGGTGAAACTATAAAAGTGCTTTAGCTCGATATTCTATTTTATTCTAATAGAATCACGAACTGAAAGGTGGTAACTAATACATTTTATGAAGTAATTATTTTCTTTTTATTACTATACGAAAATGTATGTAATAAAAACCCTTATTTTTGATTGATTTCCTTATCGCTAAAAGTCACATTTCAAGCTCCTTTGTCCTTTTGAAAACCTTTCTTGCTTTCTATAATTTTTCTATGTGAAAATCTTCAAGAGTAAAATAAATTGATGACCGTTCACTTTTACAGGGACAATATCAAATCTTAAAAATACAAATAAACAAAAAGAAACAAATCGTTACTGTGTGCATGCATCCAAGAGTTGAAGCCGAAATCTTACTCCTCACAACAATAGCAATAACCGATAATCATTCTTATCCCATCAGGAAAAGGCAAATTACATTTAAATAACGCTAGTGTTCTCCACTGATTAGAGACTATTAAGTGGACAGCGCACTTAATTACGCGACGAGTTAACCGGGCTCGGCCGATGCGCCCACGCAGCCACTGCGATAGATTTATTGCTTTCTTTGACGACGCTGCCTTATAAAGACTTCGTTATGAAGCATACTTGTTTATGGTTCGCGGTCACAGATGTCGTTGTTTACGTTTCAATATCAACAGTGCAATGACTTGTTTTTGCACGGACGATGTCCGGGTACAACAGTATAGGGCTAAGAAATTAGCAACGCAAAATGAGGCTAGAAGTGGCCGTATCATGTCTTAATATTGATAGTTAGCTCTGAGTGATTTTGATTTGAGATGCTAAGACTAAAACTGTTACGTGACGATAATTGGTGTTACAAAATTTTTTGGCATAGCTTTATTTTAAAATGACCCAACGTACTTTAAACCAAAATACTTTAACTTGCTTCTCGACAAAACTACATAACACAGCGTTACCTTATACGATATCTTTCAAGGGATCATTGCCATCGGTAAATTAATAATCAGTAACAAGGAAAGAGGGAGTGAGATTGAATAAGTATTGTCAAATAATGTTTTCACCAGTTGTATCGGTAGATACATCCCATACTCCTTCTCACGTTGTAGAATAAATATTTTTAAACATAAGACTACAAAATTCCTGATCCTTTGACCCCGTCAACAAATGAAGCACAGCAGCGAAATCATTGGATGTAATTTGTTTGAGATGAGTTTGAACATTAATTGATACGATGTCCGCACAAACGAACGATTCAATTAGAGGTCGCCTTGCAGCCTTAATTGATCACTTAGTTGATCTGGTATGCTGCTGAATACATTCCATGCACATTCATATATGTACATTCACATATAAGTTCTCTAAGAGAAGCGGTAGCCATACAATGCAATACGTTGATACAAATATGCATACATTAATCTAAATTCAATTTGGTGATAACGGTATACACATAAGGAGAATTCACACTCCCCTACGTTAACTTAATTATTATATACAGATAATGTATAACTTGTTTACTAAGCACCACATTTGTTTTCTACTTAATTTAAATAGAGATAGGATAGCAATTATGAGCGTAGTTCCATAAACGAAGCAAAAATTTTAAGCAAATAATTTTTTGCACAAATTTAATTCCCCTTCCCACTCTCACCAACACTACTCTTGTCTCAGTGCCCCTTGTTGTGTTCATTTTTTTGGTTCATTAATTATAGTAAGTGAGCACAGAGCAGCATGGTACGGTACGTCGCGACGGCGACAGTTCCTAGAGTGCGTCAGTGTGATCGTATCCGTGTACTAATTTATTTACTGTGTACGAGTATGTCACACCTTTCCCTAGTTTTACGTAACGGCTAGTAACACTTCTGTAAACAATGCTGTTGATCCTAACCGTGTGAGAAGTTGAGATCTATATATGTACGAGGAACATCAAATATTTGGTTTATCCTCTGCTTCATAAGATAATAATAATAAAAGAGGATTATTCATCTAAATAGAAGCAGAAAACAGAATGATATTGAGACTAGTTAGTTAGGATTAATTCTATGCTAAATATATGTCGTATCACACCACATCATGCTCCACGTAAAGAATATCCAAGTTAACTGTATCGTCAGTCTATCTTATACATTTTTACTCGATAAATTTCTCGCCTTATCCACTATACGTGAAAAGTAAATTACATTCAGGTCTGAAGATAAATCAAAGGAATGATGTACGATATCAGATGTCATTGATTACATGCCTGATGATAGTAGGAGATGGGATAAGGCATCGAGATCTATCGGCCGTTGGGCAATTTCAGATGCACCATTTGTACACGTCCGGGCGTAACGGATATTCTCGTATTAGACTCTATGGTGGGTGATCAATATAGATGTTCCTGTGTGGCCACTAGACACGCGATTACGGTTATAGATGTTATTTTGAAAGATACTTTTATTTTATTTTGAAATATACTATAAGTTAACATAAGATCGTATGTACCTTTATGAATAGAGGAAAAACTAACATTACAAAAAGCTATTATTTATAAAAGCTTTTTTACTATATTATATATACATTAAACAAGTTTTGATTTTTTAGTTGAAAAAATAGTCTTGTTTACTTTGTTTTTGAAATAACAATATCAATTGTCCTTCTTAGTTCTTCATGCCGTTACAAAGATTTAATAAAATTTGTAGATTCTAAATCCTTCAAAAGCGGACATCGTTTAATTCGTCTAGTAACTATAAACTGAGCTAGTTTCCTTTTGAAAGATATTTCAATTTTTTTACATCCGCAGCAACGGTGTTACTTAATCGTTAAATAATAAATGTCGTTTAATCCATATTTATGGATTTATGTAGTATTTACTACATCTATATTTCTATCTAAAATCAAATTATACTACTTTTCGAAAAAGACATTCACGCTTTATTACATTGAAAAAGTCGAAAGAAAAAATGAGATTAAGATTATAAAGTCGAATACTGTTAAATCATGCCATATATTCTTAATCACTTCCGACGAGAAATTCCGCTTGTTTAAGAGCCTCCAAGCGAAATGTGTATCACATCTCTGGACGATAAGTCTCCGTATCGGAACAAACACTGGCCAAGATAAGACCGCAGCGAGGTGTCCTGTTCAGATAGCCCACTTCTGTATCAAGTTAAGTGCACTAGCAGTAAAAGGAGGGATATTACTATATTACGGGAGCTCATGGCGCGTCTGTCTGCTTCTGGCTTATATATGTTAAAGAGTTAACTGGGCTTGATCCCTGATTTTTATACGGGCGAAAGAAAAAATGTCAAGTCGTATCAAATTAAACACCATCTATCATCTCTGGACATCTAGATGAGGTGCAAATGTTTTTTCATCCTTTATCAAGGATAGAGGAGAAGATATAAGGAAAAGGACATTAGAAAGGGTCGCGATCTGGAAAGAAATAAAAATACAGTATTGAGTTCAAGGAAGTCAATGTTTCTAATTTACGATGATATAATATGATATACCGCGAGCCAGTAGCGATCACTGTTTCACAATAACGAGTTACAATGCTCCTAAACGATACAAACAGCAGTCTCCCACTCGTGAGCTGTGAATAATCGAAAACGTAGATCATATCTCCGAGGGTATAATGATATTGCAAATCGTGGTAGCGAAATATATTTTATGAACAGACGTCCGCTGCCGCCGCGGGTCGTTATTATGTGGAAAGACGCACGTGCGCCGGCGCAACTGGTATTGCTTTGGGACTGCGGCAAACTTTGTTGTTTAAATGATGTAATTTGGCATAAAAATCTTCGATGTAAATTTTCTATCATTACTATAATTACTATTTATACTATTAAGTATTCAGTTTTAAAATAAATATAATATCGCGTAAATGCTTCTTTTTTAGTCGACGGTCAGTCACCTATAATTTTATGATAGAAATAAATAACAGCCGACGCAAAACTGTAATGATTTCTAAAATATTACACCTTTTTTTCCAGCCTGTTCGTTTCCAAATGTGTGGCGGTAGGATCGATCATAAATTAATGACGGCTAAACGCTGAAGTATAAAACTTTGACAATTAGCAGAGTCATATCAATATTGAAATGTTTGTAACATATTATTACGTATAATTTAATGTAAGTGTGTAAGCAGCTTAAATGTTGCTTGTTTGTAACTAACAATCATTTATTGATCGTGTACAACCAGTTGGCCGAAAGCTGGTTGCATTGTTATGTCCATACATACATCTCGCTACATGACTGCTAATAGTCCGCAATTATCTCGGACTAAAGAAATATAGCTTGAAAAGTTGTAAGTACAGTTGAATGCACTCAAATGATACACTTCACTGTATAAATAAGTATCTTTCGTTTGCATTAAGTCGTACCTTACCAAACGATTTGATTTCACGATTCAGATTTGAATTCAAATTGGTTTCCACAATTGAATTTCCTTTTTCTTATGTTAGTAAACGATATTTTACTTTATAAAAAGCTGGATAATACCCAAAATATGTCTTATCAGATGATCTCAGTCATAAACTTAGGAGAAAGTTATAATAATTTATTGTTGTCTTTGATAAGTGATATTATATTGGTTCAATTAAATAAGCAAACGAAGAATTAATTAATTAATATTGTGTATTCCTTCTTGTCTAAACCAAAATGTAACAGTAAACTTATATAATGTAAGACAAATAAATTTCTTATATTAATACGAGAGGTCATCGACTTTTTGCCCTACATAAGCATCAAAAGAATGAAGTTATATTCATGCGTTTTGATTCACACAAATCTAGTCGCGTCAGACTCAATATAAAAAACGTTTCAAAAATAAAATAGGACCAAAATGAACGCATCTTAATTAATGTCCAATGACTGTTACTAATGGCTTGAATCGCCTTAAATCAAATGCGCGTCCGCAACATGACATACTCGATTCAGAACAAGTTTAAAAATAAGTAGCTCGCATCGAGCGTCAAACGAGAGTTTTGTCTGACGCTAAATCAATTTAAAAAAAAGAAAACAAACAGCTAAGTGCCTTACAACGTAATTTTATTGGTTCCGTATTAATTTTAATTATTATATATAACTGTAATTGGCGGAGCAAGAATATGTGTTTTCTAATTACACTATTAAATTGAACTGTGTGTTGTGTAATTTTGTGTAAATGAGAAACCTGTTAGATAAATAGGCAGTTCATATTCTAACCGAGTCACAGTTGCATTAAATTGGGATCCAAGTCCAAATATGTTATTTCAATATGTATGTACATGTTGGTGTATAGTTGTGGAAATAAGTAAAATATTAAACGCCATATACGAGCAGCAAGAACCATAAAGTGTAATATGTACCATATATAAATAATAATTTTAAATACACTATATCATAGTAATAGCCAGGATGCAGCTGTCAAAACATCTGTATATATTTTAATTGTGACACAACGGAACTCTAAAAATCAAATTCGAAACATTTATTGATCACGACAGATGTCACTACTGGTTTATGATTAAAAAGGTATCGGTTTCTAAATCGTATTATTCAATAAACAATGCTAAGTCCACATCATAAGGTTTAATTTTATTGATTTCGATTTGATTGTTACATCTTTCTGTTTAATTTAATCTTAATAAATTATATAAAAGGAACATTGTGCAACGACACAAAGTCGAGATGATGAGTGCGTTTATTTCGACATCATGTTCCGTAATTTGATTACCGTTTTATTTTTCTAATATCTTCTTTTGTAAGGAAGTGACGGTACAAGCTTAACTTTGCTAAGTAAGCTTACTTTTGTTAATGACGCAGATTCCTTTTGAATACTATTCTGACAATTACTATATTAGTTGATCAACTACATAGGTATGCGTAAGATTTATTCCTTTTTTTAATAAATTAATATATAAGGTGCGATTATAGATGTATTATTCTCTTTAATTTATTGTACATGTCTCATTGCTTTTCATTTGAGAGATCTGGGAGAAGGGGCGGTTTCTATTGTCAAAGATATTAGTCTCCTTTCGCGTCTTACAATTGTTTCGCAATTTAAGGGCATATGGGTTATTTTTTAAATCTATAATTTATTAAGAGAAAACATAAGAAAATATTTAATTGTTGGTTTGTTTCGGATACACCGAAATACTACTGCACCGATTTTATAAATTCTTTCACCAAAAGAACGCTCTTCTGTCATTAACACAGACTATATTCTATTTTTTGTTTATCTATCTACCCGAGCAAATTAAGCGGAGCGGTTAGTAGTACAAAATAATACTACAAAAACATTGATACATTCTGATCGCGTCATAATGTTTATTAAAAGCAAATGATTAAATCACATTTATATACGTCATTTTATCCGTCAAGGTCATAAACATTTTACAACTCGTAGCAATTTAGCCAGAGCATTACCGAGACGGTAGTAGTCTTGCTTTTCGGCACATTACTGCGGCGCTAAAGCAAGCCGGCTCGAGCGTGGACTAAGAATCGAGATAAAGTACTTTTAATGTAGTTCAACCCCATTTTCTCGCCGTCAAGTGCCATTAAAAGTTTAAGCTACCGCTGCTTAGACAGTCGCGGCCTGCTCGCTCCCGTTTACGGTTGGATTTATTGACAGTATAAACAACTTAAGTGGTTTATTAAAACGATTATTTCAGATCAAAGAGGATATTTCCTGAAATGCGGTACTTGTGTTTAACTGCATACTAATGAAATCACTTTTCATGCTTTACTTTTGTGCACTTTATTTATGTGTATAAATTTTACATGTGTATATATAGGGTATGGACAATTTTAGTTTATTTGAAAATATCTAATAATCGCAATTCAAATATTCATTGTAAATATAGAATACGAAGAATAATATAGAAATACACTTTAATGTATTTCATTTGTTCATATTAATTTAAAGGGAAGAAAACGAATTCATGTTTAAAAAAAATGAAGAGAAAAAAGAAATACAATTTAAGCAAGTTTGGTAGGCATGTGTCAACTGTCATTCCTCATTCTGGTATGGATTACTCGGTACCCTTTTCATAGTAATAAAATTTGTATAGAAAGTTTAAATAGACACATTTTCAATTTCACTTTTGATATATTTATATAATATTTTTCGTTAAATTTTCGATTGAAGAGTCAAAGAGTTACTTAATACGGAGTAACGTTTCTACCCACGTTCCTTTTGAAGTGTTTCCCGTAAGGAACGTATAGCGGAAATAAAAAGGGTTTAATACATCCAAATTGCCGGTGGGTGCGTAAGGTCAAGAGCGTTCGCTCAATCTTGGTTAAGGAGCGAGGGGGTAACAGATTGGGATCGGCCGATGTGTTGCCGGTGATAAATCTTTTAGGAGCACTAGTTGTTTTGTTTTGGTTCTTGACGGTGACAAATAACACTTCTAAGAGTTTTTTTTTCATCAGTAGAATATTTAAACTTCTACTCTAAAATATTAAAAGTTGTATTCTATTAAAACCATACAATACTGTTAAGTATTTAAAACAATTAGGTCACTGCCACTTTCTTTTTCATTACAAAATTATAAAGTTTTTCTCCATATGTGTCAAGCTTTTATAATGAATACTGTACAACCATTTTTAACATCTACGTCTAACACTATTTGTAAATTTAAAAATGAAGTTTAAAGCTTATTCATATTTTAACAATAAAAATCCTGAAAGTACACGAGAATTTCTCTATCACAAGAGCAACTTATGACCACTTTAAAATTTAAAATTATTCTCCATCGCTTTTTATGGTCAAATGTTGATACACTACACTATTTAAGCTACTGTCTACTGTTATATTATAGTAGGTTATTATGTTATAAATAGTTTTCACATACAGAATTTTTTTAGTAGCAACAATAGGTTATCGATTGTATCTCTTAATTTCTGCTACCGCTATTTCTAAACATTTGTAACCTGAATAGGTCAACTTTAAATTAAACATTAAACCACGAGTTGTGGATTCCAAATAAGGTCAAACCTTCCACTTCTTAAGTTACCGCTGAAACAAAAAGCTGATGAAGTGAAGTTTGTTACACGCTTGGCTAGTTAGCGCGCTTGGAGAGAGGTGAGGGCTT
The DNA here is from genome assembly GCA_018246295.1 of Papilio alexanor hazarajatica. NCBI lineage: Eukaryota > Metazoa > Arthropoda > Insecta > Lepidoptera > Papilionidae > Papilio > Papilio alexanor. Next base: position 10,314 of record DWLR01003935.1, read on the forward strand.
GAGAAGCGGGGCGCGAGGAGTGGGGCACGGGGAGCTCATCAACAATTTACTTCTTGCTGGATTTCCGCACTAGGCATTCGCGGTTCATTCTAGGTGTTAAGTCAGTGACCTAGATAGCTCCGATAGAGTTGTTAATTTAAATAGCTGCTATCAAAGTTGTCTGAAGAAAGTTTGAATATAATTGTACTTTAACCGAGTTAATTTGAATTCCCCTGATTGTTCGCTGGTTTATGTTTTGCTTGAAGTGAAATAAATTAGCATATCATTTCGCTGTATCGCTGTACCGAGGAGTTTTAGCAAATAAAGCAATATTCAAATCGCGCCGTCACACAGAGCGCCAACGTGTGAGTTCTCCTTGCTTGTTGGTATTAACGGATACCATATAACAAATAAATAGGCTTACATATATTTTATCAGTATAGTAAATAAACACAAATAAATTTACACTTTTTAACTTATTAGTTATTTACTATACGCGATTTAAGTAACTTGGGGTATTAACCTAGTTACTACCCCTATGCTGTTACCTACAAGACGGTACAAAAGTTTGTCCTTTCACTCACCGATGATATGATAATAATGGTATACATTTGGAAGATATAGTATAAAGTACACAGAACCGCACCAAATTACTGATAAACTATGATAATTTAATATTTTATATTGTAAATATTATGTAGTGTAATAGTTATTGTACTTAATCTAATTTCCATTACTAGGCAGAATTTTTTTATGTAATTCATTGTCACCAAAAACAATTTCAAATTATGAAATCCTTAAATTGAAATCTGTACCCGTTCGTTGCTCACATGCTCATATAGCAATAGTGGCCACATAGGCTACGCCGTGCCTGAGTACTGTAACAAGTCAAAAGCTTACGTTCTTGCGTGACTTGCTCACCCTAAGATCTGAATTGGATTAAATTAATCAATTGTTCTATATCAGAAGTAGATATAGATACAAAAGTGCTTTTCGATAATTATCTTAATAATAAAATGTTAGTCTGGCTTACGAGTCTTGAAGATGAATGACCCCAAAATCAACAAGTACGCAATCCCAATTAAGACGAACATTTATGAATCTCTGAACTCTAAAAAAGACTTCTTCAATCTCTGAGATAGAACTTAATTCAACGAATTGTATGTCCGAAAACTCTTAGACAATATCAGGAACTCTCTTTGAAATACTGCTGCTTGCAAGTATCAGAGAAGACATGCGTTAGGTAGAAATTTTCTGCGTTTCGTTTGATGAGTGAGGTGCCATAGTTCAAATTCTAGTCCACTTCTCCTTCTCATCCTTTTGTAATGAGGAAAGTCTAGGAAGAAAAAGTGGATTTGACGGGGAAAAGGGAAATATCATTTTTCTGTTAATAATCTTCCTCTGTCCAATAAATATAATAATAAAGGTAGTTAATGCATCTTGGTAGCAATCATGGGTAGCAGGAACTTAACATCAAGTGAACCGCTTGCTCGTTTGCCACCTTCTTCTATAAAAAGTTTAAAATAACTCTTTACGCCAACCTCTTATCACTTAACCGTCAGTCCGAAAGCCTAAAACCTGGACCGGTGCCACGGCGGCAGGTTATTAACACTACGCCCGTTCCCCGCCTCCGTGACAAATGAAGCTGACATATTATTATAAAGAAAGCCACCTCATTCAGCGCACATGTCGGCGCAGTCGGCCCCGTTAACCCTGCAGCCGCAGACATTTATAGCCTCCTGTAAATGTATGCGGAAATAATTTAGATGGCAATATCATGAGTAGCAAATCAATGGTTAAGATTTTCAGAAATTTAGATAGAAAATAAGGAAGGAGTGAAATCTTATTTCCGATTTCACAGACACACAAACATATACAGAAAAATACGCCTTTTGTGTATGTGTCACTTACCTCTCGTGGACTTTTACAGCTTATGCTCTGTCTAGACATAATACAAACTGTCAGCAAATTGTAAACCGAATGAATCAAAATCCTTTCGACGAGTCGTTTCAACAGACCTGTTTTTCCTTTCTAAAATATCTTTTCAAGATATTTGAGATGAATATATCAATCAGATTTGTATCTGTAACAAGCTAAACTTGAAGCCCTCAAAGTGTTCGGTTGTAACGTACAGTAGAAAACTTAATACGATCACATACACACTAAAACAGATGAAGTTGCAAAGATATGTTAAATTGAGCGTTATTGTCCTTGATCACAAATTAACGTTCGAAAACTATGTTAATACTATTATAACTCAAGCCTCTAAGGCAGTAGGATTTGTAATGCGTCTATCGAAAAGCTTCAAGGAGGTCAAAACTTACAACTTCACATACTACTGTATATTTTCAATACGTGAGGTACAGATATTAGAGAGGATTGATACTATACTGTACCTATGTACGCAGCATTCTCGAATACGCGCGTCAAGTATGGAATCCTCACTATAATATTTGTATCTCACGTATCGAAAATATACG